>NQII01013365.1:0-20679 GCA_002778355.1 Clitarchus hookeri
CGGTGTATATTGTGTGCTCGCCTGCAATTAATCCGTGTTCCGCGAAGCCGTGTTGCTACTTTCACTTAACGCTCGGATTTCGGCGATTCGTTAAAGCACGGTACACCCAGGGAGTTTCTGTGTTCACAGAAACAACAGGTAATAGCTCTCGTGCAATTGCAAGCAGTGGTCTGGTCCCAGGAAAGTAGATGCACTGAAACAAACTCATCGTTATCATAAAGAGCGAAGGACTGACGATAAATAAATATCCTAGAAAGTGTTTCCCAGGTTTACGAGTGATTCCGAAAACACTGTGGAATATGTTTCAGTCTCTTAGACAGCTCCTGTTTCAAACAACATGCAATCGATTCAAAAGATTGCCAATTTTTGGATGTAGCTATTAAAAAGGCTAATAAATTGACAGAGTGAAGATGTATTTGTGTATAAATCTGTTTGTTTTTAAAAAACCATGAGTACTTCTTAACCAATAAATTAATAACTCGGTTGGTAACCAAATATCCCCAGTAGTTGCGTGTATTATATTATCTGGTAAAAGCTTTTAGATTATGGCTGTTGCACATGTTATTTCAACATGATTTCTTCCGCTTAGTGTAAAGTCAGTACACTTACTACATGCAAACTAAAGTATCAGTTTGTAATATAATTAAAATACGAAAAAACCAAGGCATATTAAATAAATATTATTTATCCGTGCAGTCAGGAATGAGATACCTAGGAAGAAGGAGAAGGAAAATTGTGAGAGTAATTAAAAAGTTTGAAAAGCTTGAGCAGAAACCAAAATATTATGATAGGTCTACGGATGATGGCGAATACGCGGTAGAAAATGGACGAAGGGACCCCAAGGTTTCAAACACACCTAACGTTAACGTGTGTTCGCCAGTATGTTATTCACAAATGTTCCAACATGGTTACCCTCCGCATTCCTCCATCCAAACATAAATCTCTCAAAGTATACATGCAAGTCAACTCCCTATTTACCGTAGGCGCGTCAACTGTGCAGTGTCATTTTAACATCACAGACTAGAGGCACTTAGACAACTGAAAACTTTGGAATTTGACTTTATATTTCTCTACCTTTGCGAAGTCACCAATACACAATATAAACTTAAAGTCATAGATAATAAAACTGAGAATCGACCTATATATATATTATATTTTTGAAATAGAAAACGTCAGTAGAACATCAAGGAACTACCAAATTTAAGTTTATCTTTCATGTAAAATGACAAGTCAGACAAAATAAAACGCATACGATTTGTTTAGGCCTCTCCAATTGGTTCCAGGTGAAAGTATTTTCTTGACTTTAACTCAAAATTTAAGTTTTGATTTCTTTAAAACGTAAAGTCAAAAGTACTCGACTTTAAAGTCAAAACGTGAAGTCAAATGCTAAAGTTTTCTATTGCACTAGGGTCTCAACAGCGCAAAGTGCGAGTGAAAATGTTAACGTATGAAGTTCACACGAACACCTTGTCTGCCTACTGTAATATTTGTATTGTTATTGTGTTAAGTACTGTTTCATGTTTAAATCTGCTTATTTTGACACAGAAATATCTTTCTGAGCCAGTCGGAGTGCAATCCTATTTTAAACAAAACACGTTTCCCAGTTAGAATATATTTACATTTCATAAATATAAGTTTATCTTACCGTGGTATTAAGTTCCAAAAAAGAAAAAAAGGAAAATATATCTATTGCTAGAAAAAAATAAAACAATAAAGAAAAAATATATTTTCGTGCTCGGCGTTTAATTCGTGCACTGAGGTTTTCCTAATTTTTATGCGCACAGATATTTCTGAACCACTCGGAGTGAATTACATTTTAAACACAACACTTTCACCATAAAAAATAAATTTACGTTTTATGAAAAAACATTTATTGTCCTTTAAAAATGTGTTTCAAAATGGCCTACGCGCAGGGTGTTTAATTCGCGGTGATACAGCACTGCGAATTTCCTAATTTTTTGCGAAGATACATTTTTTCACCATAGCAGGAAATCACTGCATTTTAAACGCAGCCAGTTTACTTGTTAAAATCAATTGGTATTTCATTATTACACGTTTTATTTTTCAATAATATTGTGTTTCAAAATGGTCTTTGCCCTCGCGGTGTTACCGATATTAGAATTTTTTAATTTTTTTGCGTTGTCTGTGAGTTTATACGTACAGTGACGGAAATTTTGAAGTGCAGTTATCTGTGTGTCAAAATATTGGCATTTCTAAAAGTAAATATGCTTAATTCCAACGGAAAAGGTAAACACGGGACTTGATCGCGCACTGCATGTCGGGCCTGTGTTCGGCGCTGCAATCAAGTGTTTCGTTGGTTTTGACTCGCTCATGGGTTGTTTCCGCACAACTGGAGAATTACTTTGCTCAGAAAACTTCACCATATTAAATAAACAAAGGTATAATTCGTCAGAAAATACTTTTTTTTCCGTCAGAGATGCGTGGAAATTACTTAGCGTGGTCATTTAGTAAAGTGAATTTTGATGCAATTTTCGCATTTTGGATAGGCTGATAGGACCTATTTATCCTTTTTGCTGAGTAACAGAGGTTTTTATTTACCGTGCCTTTCTTCCCCATAATTATCACGGAAAATTAAAAGTTTACTTATTTGTAAAGGCCAATTAGACTTTTTTTCAGTAACATGAATGCTAATCATTAATATGTTTATGATGTCAAGTAAATATATTTTGTTCAGTGGATTTCGTTACTTGCATGCACTTCCACCTTTTTTTTTTAAATTTAAACGTTTGTTAAACCAGCACATCTTAAACAAGAGACTATGACCTAATAGCAACTCATCCATAGCTTCACCGTATTGCTGCAAATTTTACCTTTATCAGCAGTTGGCTAATCAAAAGTTTCCAAATCAGAAAATATATAGATATGAAGGTAAAGTATGACACTAACAAATGTATAAAAGTTATATGTAAAATTATAATGTCATATAATTATGCTTTAAACAAACATTGCAAATTTGGCCCTTATTTGATGTGTAAAGTGAAAGGAAGTGATGTGAAAAAATTCAAAGTGTTAATATTTTTGTCCCTAAAATTTTTAACTTTTTATACCCTATTTTATTATGATAGTACTTAGTGTTGTAAAACTATGTGTAACAACATAAAAATATTTCGAAACTGTTTCAGCGCCACACTAATTAATATAGAAAAAGCCTTATTATTTGATATAATAACAAACTTAACATACCTTTTGTACACGTACTAAAGTTTTAAATCATCTGTAGTGTAACCTGTGCACATAATACGAATTTTCGATTGTCACATTTTGCGATACAAAGTGTCGTAGTCACTTCGGCAAATTGAAATGGTGACCCTGCTTTTTTATCTCTGTATAATTGATAACATCTTTATTTACACTTTTCAGTAGATATGCATAATATGTAACCGCTTTTTTCATTAAGATAAATCCTTGTGGACTCTATATATATTTATCTCTGAATTATATAAAGCATCGTTTCAGTTATTCTCTAAGTGTTAATTACCCTTTCGTTAATTTAATGTTTTTTTTACTGCGTGTTAAGTAATTTGTGTAACTTATATGCGTCAAGTTTGTTTATATAGACTTATTTTTTTTTTCGGATGGTTGCGAATTTAAATATATGTGTGTTCAAAAACAAAAAAAAAACAAAAAAGAAATTGGTTTGACGCAAAGAGAAAAATGGCGGTTTTGTAACAAGTATTACTTGTTTTTATACGAGGCATTCTACTGTTTTTCATTTATCTGGACTAAAATCACGTTTGCTCTGTGGCAATGGGCAATGTCGTCGGCAGTTCAAAAGGTACAACTCTTTCACAACTCATTTTATCAAGAGGTCATAGGAGAAAGTGTATGCAAGTTCCAGTTCCAAACAGTGGAATTGTCCCTATACAATTAGCATGCTCTTTATACTCAGCTAACTGTGGCAGCCTTCACATTCTAGTCAATCGCTTCATCCAAATATACATGCCAAGGTTTCCTTTTCATACACACACACACACATAAATATATATATATATATATATATACATACCAAGCCTCCACTCAGTCTCAGTCTAACTGCAAATAGTAAAGGTGACAGGTGCCAAACCCAACTCTGCTGGCTTAGATCTGCCCCTAATGCCAGAGACGAGGCATCCACTCGGACTATAAATCGGCATGAAAAAATCCGGAAGGAGAAGCACTGGCGGCGGAGAAACTAGCTTTTCCTTAAGCAGAAAAAAGGCCTACTCCTTCTCCTGACCCTACTGACATTCTACTTCCTTCATTTTTAAATAGTTTAAAGGTGCTGCCAATTCGGAAAAATTACCAATAAACCGGGAGTAATTACGTAATATACCTAGAAATTTCCGTACTCCTTTCAGAGTCTTGGGACGAGGGAAATTCATTATAGGGGTCACGCGATCAGGATCGATCATCAAATGACCCCCACAGATTAAATAACCCAGAAATTTCACCTTATTGGATCCTAAGGTGACTTTATCTGGACTAATTGTCAGACCTACTTCCCTCATTTTAAGCAAAACCTGGTGCAGATGGGACATGTGAGACTCAACGTCATCACTGTAAATTATAATGTCATCGATGTAGTTAATGACAAATTTGAACTTAAATTTGGACGAGACATAATCCAAACACGTGACAAGGTATGGCTACCGAAATTGGAGCCCATAGGAATACGCGTAAGCTCATTTTGGCTTCAAGGTGTACTGAAAGCCGTAAACTTCCAACAGGAGGTATCCAGTAAACTTTGATGAAAACTGTTGTTCATGTCTGAAACAGAAAACATACGGACTTTACCCAAGTGATGTAGGAAAATGTCAATAATTGGCAAAGGAATGGGATTCTTGTGAATTTTCTTGTTTACCAGGGAGTGATTAACCACCAATGGATATTTGTGACTGTCTTTTTTGCGCACCAAGAATCCCGGTGAACAATAATCCGAGGTAGAAAGACTATCACACCTGCTTCAAACAATTTATTAATAATTCTTTGGAATGCTCGGAGTTTACGAAGAGGGCATTTAAAATGGCGGTTCCCCATCGGAATGTCATCTGTCACTGAGAACTTGTAAGAGAGAACGTCACATTTTCCATTGCGTGGAGAAATTAGGTCATTAAATTATTCCCTCAATCGGTTCAAGCTCACATAAAAATAAGTGGCAGAAATACTGCAATCCAACAAAGGAGAAAACACATCCGGAACTGCGTAAACCTGCAATCAAATCCTGATGTTCGGAGCGAACCCATAGGAAAAATACAACTCGTCAAGGTTAACTGAGGCCCCAGTATTATCCAAAATTCAAGGCCTAAAATAACGTCATGAGAGAGATGAAAAAATAGCCAAAACGGAAACATCCAGGAAAACCCACCGCTCTTAAAGTGTAGGTTCACCACTGCGTTACTTTTAATGATATCGCCGCTTGCGATACTCAAAAGATTCTCTAAGATGCAACTGACACGCTCTTTGGAAATGATCTTAGAACCCAAGAGATTTTTCATAAACGAATCGCTCATGGCACAATGGGTAGTNTGACACGCTCTTTGGAAATGATCTTAGAACCCAAGAGATTTTTCATAAACGAATCGCTCATGGCACAATGGGTAGTCCCGGTGTCAACTAAGGCGGAATAAATCTGCTCCCCACAGGTGATCAACACCGTATACTTCATGTCAGTCAGCGGGACTTTATCTTCGGCGCGACTGGAACGCCCGCGCCCAGGTCCAGTCACAATTCTTCTCCCGCCTTTTGGCAGGAACCACGCAGGTGCTCGACCTCGCCGCAATAAAAACACTTGCTCTCCGACGTCGAACGCCTGCTGAGCTGACAATTGCTAGCTGCGTGATCTACAGNTCGCCGCAATAAAAACACTTGCTCTCCGACGTCGAACGCCTGCTGAGCTGACAATTGCTAGCTGCGTGATCTACAACAGCACAGTCACTGCAACGCACCGGGGAACGGCGTTGGCTCGACACCCTGTATACTGATAATGCGGCCTGACGGCGCCGAGTTACCGTCGCAGTCGGATCGCCCGGGAGGCGGAAAACAAACACGATACCCACTGGAGGTCACAAGACGACCTTTAACCTCTACAGCCAGCTGGCGTAGCTCACGTCAACTACGTGGAGTGGAAACCAGTGTGAGTTGCTCACGCACGTGGGGGACCGAATCATCAGCAATACTACTAACTAGCTGTCTTTCGCTCGCGTGCAAACATAAGACATCGTGAAATGCGAAAATGAAATCAACAAACTCACACATTGGCTCACCCGGCCTTTGAAACCTAAAGGTAAAATCACGTTCGCACTGGCACTAAACTCGCGGGGGGAACGAAGCCTGAATCACGCGGCGTTTAAAGATCACTTAAGTTCCACCTTGCAACGACATCATCTCCTTCAGATTTCATAGCTATGACCTTTAAAAGACTGTCCTCAGAAATTAAGTACAGACTAGCTAGTTTATTAACCGCAATTAAAAATTGAAAAATGCAGGCAGGTTTTGAGTAAGTCAGAGGAGAAATAAATCGGAGGGAAATAATGAACAACTTCTTAATTTGAGGCGGGCCATTGGTGAAACTCGCCGGGATCGGCCGCTCAGAGAGTGGCGTCATTGCAAGGTGTTTGCGCCAGCAGCGCACCGCCGCTGTTGGCTATGGTCAAGGCTTAGTTCACGTCATACTCTAGGTCGCGCAAGAAATTAATGAGTTTGTCATTCAGTGCGTAGATGAAACCAACCTCGGCCATTGCATGCAAAAAAATCTTTATTTATAAAAAATGATGTGTCTGTTTGTTCGGACGCGTATAACTCCCGAAAAAATTAACCAATTTATATTCAGTTTTTTTATAAACCTTCCTTTCCTTCCCACGAGTGTTTGTATACCTTTCTTTTTTATCCGTATTACCTGCACAGTNCGCCAGCAGCGCACCGCCGCTGTTGGCTATGGTCAAGGCTTAGTTCACGTCATACTCTAGGTCGCGCAAGAAATTGATGAGTTTGTCATTCAGTGCGTAGATGAAACCAACCTCGGCCATTGCATGCAAAAAATCTTTATNCGCAAGAAATTGATGAGTTTGTCATTCAGTGCGTAGATGAAACCAACCTCGGCCATTGCATGCAAAAAATCTTTATTTATAAAAATGATGTGTCTGTTTGTTCGGACGCGTATAACTCCCGAAAAAATTAACCAATTTACATTCTGTTTTTTTATAAACCTTCCTTTCCTTCCCACGAGTGTTTGTATACCTTTCTTTTTTATCCGTATTACCTGCACAGTTACTAAAATCTGCAAAAAGCTCATTTTTACCACGCTTTCGCGTCAGTAAGCGCCTTTGTTGACAGCTGTCTGTTAGAACATTTCAGTTTGTTTTTCTCAATGTTTTTTTTTTCGATTGTTTAAAGATTTTGAAAATACATATACTTCTTTCAATTAATTTCACAGAAATTAATAGAACCAAAACCTTTTATACACACAGCAACGCGTGGCCGGGTAAGCTAGTACAAAATTAAGACATGACTGACAATTTGGCAGAGTAAGCGCAGATTTATTTTGCCGCAGCACAAATAACGAACAGAAGGTTTACAAGAATATGCAGCACCATTCGACTAACACCAAAAATTTACAAAACTCAAAAGTCTCAACCAAATTGATTACAATAAAAGTAATATTTTTAAAACATCCAGAATACAAATTATTGATTATTCGGATTACTGATTTCAAAAAGAGCCATTAAACTATAGGAGGGCAGTATTACAAGTCCAGTGAAGCCTCCTTTACGTAAAAACACAATTTGAAGACTGCACCAAAATCTTTGCATTGAAAAGTTACATTGGTGGAGGCAGTCAATAGAAACAATCAAAGCTCCATCGAATAAAATATAAATTACAAAGATATTTAAAATATTGAAATACTTATGTCCAACGCGTGAGTCATGGAAGAGCAGCAAAGCAATTATATTTTAATTAATATAAATGGGCAGCAGACAAATACTATACACTGAACATTAAAACAACTGGAACACACAGCAAAGTTAGAATTTAGTTCAATCGAAAGCACAATTTAGGCTGGTGATCAAAACCACAATTTAGAAAAAGACTAACACGCTGTCTGCCACAAAACGACACGAAACTACGCCACGCAAATACTAAAAACACCANTCGCCACGCGAATACTAAAAACACCAAACTATGCCACGCGAATACTAAAAAAACCAAACTACGCCACGCAAATACTAAAAACACCAAACAAACCCAAAGAAGAAAACGCTGCAACCACGACTCACCGTTTCAAACGGCTCCGCATTACGGCCGCTCAAACAACGATACAAGTTAAAATGCAGCTCATGGCACACACCCTAAGGACGTCTAAATTGACAATTAAAGTTATATTGCATTTCGACACAGCTCTAGTGGGCGTCAACTCGACGGAGTTCTCGTGTAGGAAAGGTGTAGAATAAGGGCAGCACTACACATGTAATGACTTATGTAAACTCATGTAAATGATACCGCACCAGGAGGGGTAATCAAGGGATGGTAATGAGAAGAGGTAAGAGGAAGGGAGCCAAGCCTGCCAAGGAGAAGGGCATCTTGCAGAGNTGTAATGACTTATGTAAACTCATGTAAATGATACCGCACCAGGAGGGGTAATCAAGGGATGGTAATGAGAAGAGGTAAGAGGAAGGGAGCCAAGCCTGCCAAGGAGAAGGGCATCTTGCAGAGGAGACATTCCAAAGACGAGCGACGCGGTNAAACGGCTCCGCATTACGGCCGCTCAAACAACGATACAAGTTAAAATGCAGCTCATGGCACACACCCTAAGGACGACTAAATTGACAATTAAAGTTATATTGCATTTCGACACAGCTCTAGTGGGCGTCAACTCGACGGAGTTCTCGTGTAGGAAAGGTGTAGAATAAGGGGATGAACAAAACAAGTAATGACTTATGTAAACTCATGTAAATGATGACGCACCAGGAGGGGTAATCAAGGGATGGTAATGAGAAGAGGTAAGAGGAAGGGAGCCAAGCCTGCCATGAAGAAGGACATCTTGCATAGGAGACATTCCAAAGACGAGCGACGCGGTGGTGCTTGCGTCGCAACTGCAAATCTTTGTTTACACTCATATCTCCAATTAGCAGCCTCTTGTTCATGCTGTCACTGTAGTTCGTCAGGTAAGGTATTGCTGCCGACCATTTCCAAGAGATCAAGGCATCTCTGTGCCAGAATGAGTCTTCGTGATTTGGCACGTTACATGAATACCTNCCGACCATTTCCAAGAGATCAAGGCATCTCTGTGCCAGAATGAGTCTTCGTGATTTGGCACGTTACATGAATACCTTATACCTACCTACCCTGCTGAGTGCTGAATCTTAGTGAGTGCTGAGTCTTCGAGAATAACCAGCAACGGAAGCAGAAACGTCTTATAATCAATACGTTGGAAGTTTTACACAACTTTAAAGATTTACACACACTTTATTTGTATTTAAAACACTAGGATTCACATGTAAATTAAAAATTCTTTCAAAATTGGTTTATCGCTCATTTCTTCTCAATTTTCTGGCTATTACACGATTTCAGCCCTTTACAGTGGATCGTTGGGGAGGAAGCTTCCCCCCCAACCAGCCCTCCTAAGCAATGCCTTGCTTGCATTTAACTTAAACAAGTAAGTAAGAATTACACTCTACAGGTTTTGTCATTTTAGAGGAATGTAGGTATATATTTATGTCATGACACGTAGGTATTAAAAGTGTTACTATACATCTGTAGTTTTATACTGCATACTGCTATTTAACCAAAACAAGAATGTTAAAACTACTCTCGTGGTTATTATAATTTTGTGGTGCAATTCAGTATTTCACATCAACTTTTATAATGTAGTACAATTACATCCAATGCCTGTGTAGTTGCACATTATGCACTGCTACATAAAAATGAATAAGTGTTAAAAATTACTCCAAAGGTTTTGTAATTTTACACAAGGTGACAGTGCTACAATAGCAACAAATATGCTAGTACGCAGTATATGAACCTTGTCCGTGTAACTTTACACTGGAAGATGGTATCTAAATGCAAACATTTAGTTAAAAATAAACACAGAATGGTTTGTAAACCCGTGGCATAGCTAAGTGCTCACAGTAAACGAAGACAATGAGACAATAACATACTGTAAACACAGATTGTTTTCATGTTATCTCGTGAGTTTTCCGTGATTACATATCTCTAAAATTACGTATGTTCAAAATCACAATTGTCATCNTTTTCATGTTATCTCGTGAGTTTTCCGTGATTACATATCTCTAAAATTACGTATGTTCAAAATCACAATTGTCATCATTTAATTACAATTACCGTATGCGTCGAGTCTCATACCAAAAAGAATCTATTGTAGGGAAGTAATCCTGGTAATTTTTTTTTCTGATCGCCACCAAATTAATTAAGTTGCCAAAAAAGTTTAGTGCTGATAACTAAATCATTATGAGGCCACAAACAAAAATATTGGGAAAAATAGTGCCTACGAAAATGTTTGTTGCTAATAAAAATTATAATTTTCAGTGCATGGTAATAGTCTGGGTGGGCGTACGGAGTACGAGGTCATGAAAAAGATGTGTATTAAAAAAGTGTGGGGGGGGGGGGAGGTGTAAATGGTGACAAGCATTGGGAGTGGCAACAATAATATTCATTCTGAAATTCTAAAATTGTCTCTGCGGCGTCTTTTCTGTGAGAGTAGCTGTTGCGGTGGAACAGCGTGGTCAAATGGGATAACGCAGAAAACTGACACCCAGAAGATAAATTGACGCTATAAGAAAAAGAGTAATTTTAGTATTTAGCTATGAAGAAAAAACTTAACATTTAAAATGCCCCGATAAATACATTGCAGAGGAAAAAAACAGTAAAAGCAGCTTCGGACACAGCTTCAAGCGAATCGTCAGTTTTCAGAATTCGTAAGCACAGCAGAGAAGAACCTGAGGACGCTGCAACAACTCAATAAAAGAAGGAGAGATATTCGTTTAGATTAAAGGGTACAGTTATAATTAAAAGCAATATGTTTCCAAAATGTTAGCAACACATATTCGAAATCGTTTACACTGAAGCAGGGTTATTATTTTAATTACACTAAATTATACCATTAGGTACTCTATATATAATGAGGGGGGAGGACTCACAAATAAGTGTCATAATAATAAAAAAGTTGACTTGAGAGATCTGGGCTGCTCTCAACAATGAGGTCTCGAGAGCCGATGATGGTGAAATGAGGTGAGAATAGTGCAGCGCCGGAATATAGGGGCGGGGGAAACGGGATATCCCCGAGGAAACCCGCCGACCAGTGGCATCGTCCAGCACGATTCCCACTTGCGAATATCCGGGAGTGGCACGGCATGGGATAGAACCCGGTTCGCCTTGACGGGAGACGAGGAGACTAAAGGCTCAGCCACCGCGGCCCCAATAATTAGAAATAATAATTTGATTCATAATCTTATATTCTTTTCCAGGAAATGTATACACTTGTTAAAATAAAACAGTAAGCTTAAACACTAAACGGGCAACAGCGGCGAACTTGTTAAAAAGGCGATAAGTTTGATAGGACTAAGATCTCAGTACTAGTTTGGCGAAAAGTGCTGAATACATGGCTGCATTGTCCAGAAAATGTTATACTGCGTGTTATCCGTGCACTAATGAAAAGTTATACTAATAAGATGTGAAAATCAATTCGACTTGTAACACAAAAATTACTGTAACAACGAAGTTACAAATGCTGGGGAAACTAGTACATGTTTAGGAACTACAATATTAATTTTTCAAGCTTATTGGTTTTTTCTTCCATGTCTATTATTTTAAACCTCTCTCAGCTGTTGGTAGCACACCCACTTCCAAAATTGTTCGGCTATGTTTAATGTGTTGTTCATATTATTACATTAATTTTCATTACTACGACAAATGTTATAACATTTGTATAATTAAACCATGCTACTCTTCTAATTTGTGGTCTACAGTTTCTTGTTGACGATAGGGCTCGCCCAGGGGTTGGAGGGTAGAAGTGTAGCAATCCAGTATTTTCCACCAATCCTCTTTACGAGGAGTAGGTACTGAAACATTTTCTGTTAAATAGTTGTTTATGCGAATACGCATATTTTGGTAAACAAATGTTATGGAAATAAATTTTTTTTGCCAGAAAAGGGAAAAAAACTAAATATTATTATTATGTTTTACTATTATAATATAATGTGTATTAATGTAGAACAAAATTGGTGGAGAAGGTTAAATACCGCATTTGTAAAGCTTGTGCCTGCATTTTCTCGACTTCAAGCGGTAAGACAGAAGTACAACTATACTGGCGTAGTGCAACCTGCGTGCCTTCATCTCGTGTGATGAAGTCCCACTGTCACAGATGTACACTGCACAGTACAGCATCCCGGGGAAACACTGCTAGCGGCACGTGTTAGTATCACACGTATCGCTCCCTCGCCTATTGACCCTGAACCCGCAGCTACATACTACTTTAACACCTTTATAAATCATTGCCATTTTTTTTTTACTTTTATCAATAATTGTATAAAGGTACTTAAACTAACAAAAAATATCAGAGCGCTTTATTATAAATTCCTCCTTGCGATGACATTCCGCAAATAAACAGGGGTAAAATATGGCCTCCCCTCCTCCTCATCAATACTGGGCAACCCGTACGACGAGATATTTTCCGGTTCTTAAACCACCGAATTTTCGGTCCTGATATCGTTCCTCTTTATAATAATTTTAGCAAGAGTTGCGTAGTACCAGAATCGTGTACACGATTTGAAAATGGGACTATTGGTCTGGTAGGCAAAGATATGTCAACGGTACCTTCAGTTTCACAATAAAAATAATTTTCTGGTACACTCCAAGTATAACATTATTTATGGGACAGCCAAATGTCATCACTTAAAAGAGAATAATTAAAACTGTGATTGGCACATTTTTTTTTTTTTTTTTTTTTATAAATTTNTCACGAGAGGGGTGTAACCGTATAACCTCCTCCCGTGTTCACAGCTATGGTATCGAGGAACTACACACCTGTGGGCGAGATACCATGCTGAAAACTGCAAAGTGAATACTTTAACATATGTTTGTATGGTCGAAGGCCAAGCTGATATACCAATGGATTTCACGGTTTTTCTGTTCATAACATTATCAAAGACTGAAAAAAAGTTATTTCATAATTTTCAGTAATATCATACATCCAGTACAACGTAATCTAAAAAAATAATCTGTTTATAACAGTCATGAAAATTACAGTTAGTTACACAGGTAGTTGGATAAGATATTTTAAAACCTGTTTTTAAAACTGTCTTAACTTTACAGAAATTTCGTTGTGCCAGACTTACACAGAAAGCCTACCACCTTTGCAATAACTGCTAAATTAGCTTTTCTTATTAAAAACATCTAAAATGTAAATTTTTGCTTGTTTCTTGCAGAGCCCTAGGATGTATTTTTGCTCCCTGCTTATTAGATAACTACATGGCTTAAGAACCACTTACCAGTGAACTCGCTTCCTTCTTCTTAATGATAATGTTTTTTTACTTCTCCTCTTATTGCTCTACGTACGGAAATGAACTTTTTTCTGAGTGTCTAGAATACCGATTCAGGAAAACTGTAATTCTTTGCTTATATTATTAATTCTTCTAAGTTAATTTTAAATTATCTTATTTTATGTTTCAGTTTGTAAGTAATAACTTTCCTAAGATTTTAAAGAAATATCTTTCCTTAAGTTATAAAATTTTTTATTTAATCTCAGTGCTTCACCCATAAATGTGATTACCTATGTTAATGCAAGACATAATTTTTGAGCTCATGTATATCAAGCATTTATTTAAGTAAAGAACTTTTATGTTTACGACTGTATCACAGTTATTTATAAGATATATTTTATGATTTGCAAGTTCATTTTTCAACGCGAAAACGTTTTTTTAATTGATTAAAATGTTCATTTTTAAAGTAATGAATAAAATTAAAATTAAAGTAAAGATTTTAATACGATAGTTTGAAACTGACTTACTATAGATTTAATAGCAAAAGGAATAATAACGATACAAATTAACTATTTTATTTTAAATTCATAATTTTGATTTTTTGATAAAGTTGAAGTCGGTCTTCGAAATCATCAAGTTTGGTTTAAATCGTTTTATATATCAATAATTTTAAAATAAAATTTGTCCCAACAACCAACTTGGCTTCCCGAATAAATCTGTAATTTTATAATAAAGAAAATATATAAGAAAAGTTTTGTCCTTCAGAAAATAGATCTAGTATTATTAAAACATAACCGACCAAAGAAATCTTATTGAACATTTTGTATTCTATCATCATTGTAGTAAATATTAATATTTTTAAAATGACTTATTTATTCTAAACGGATCATCATAAAAAAATTAGAATAGAAGTTTGCTTGGTGTTGGTGGATAATATAAATTTTCAACTGCGACAGGAACTAAATTTTGCTATTAAATATTTATTTTCTTCTGCTACTGTCCAACATTTTTGCCAATATTTTGTAATTCAGAAGTTGAAGGAAGTTCTTTATATTTATTATTTTAATATTCAGATGTATGGGTTTTTATAATTTCTAAATATTTGGATGTGTATAACAACTCTATGTGTTTGTTTTAGTGGAACTGTCATTTTTTAAAACTACATGTATTTTTTTACTATACGAATGAGCAGTGAAACAATAGAAAGATTTGAGAGACAATCATTTCCTCCTACGATTTAAACTAGAGAAAATTTAAATATTAATCACAATATTATTGAATATGTTAATAATATTGTTGATGGATTTTTTTTCCTAATGAGTATCATAATTATGAACAGTTAAATCTTGTTAAATAGATAGCGGTCCTAAGGCTATAATAGATAATGTTCTATTTTATTTTCATTTCAATTTTCTCGAGTTAAAATATCAAAATGTGTTAAAAAATTATTGAAACTATCGGTATTCCTGTTTTTACAACTACTTTAATAAATTATATGATCAGATGAATATTAATTAGAAGTGTGTGTAGTTAAGAACAATAATCAAGTAAAATTTGTTAATTTAGTTAGAACAGATGAAATTATTTATGCATTAAAAATCTCTTTGGTTTTCTTAATGATAATAATAACAACATTTTAAAGTTAGCTCTAAATTAAAATTGCGTAATTCATATTGTGATTGTTTGTGTTTTTATCGATAAAAAATAGAATATGGAATAATGGCAAAATATTATGAGGCTCCAGATTGTTATCCAAGATTGAAATTATGTGATCAATTGTAAAATATGGAGAAAACAGAGTCAATGCAATAAAACCAAAATGTATAATAATACAACAATAAAACATATTAGTTCTAATGATTAGCAATATTTTGAAAAAAAAAAAAGATTCCTCAAGAAACAAGAACATTTAATTTTTATGTAGAAGATCAGTGTAGTAATTTACTGTGTGATATGACTGATTTTTAAATATTTGATTTTAAAATTAATAGGAATGATCGTGGTGAACAGTATGCAGTTTTATAATTTTGATGTAAACTATTAATGTTAAAAATTTAAGAAGTTAATCTTTCCACAGAGAAAATTTGAATTTGAATTTTTATGCTAGTCTCTTGCATAAAATATGTCAATTATATCATTATTTTAGAAATTCAGAAACAAATAGTACTGCAAATTACAGAAAAAAAAATCTTTCCTACAAACCAGTTTTAAACTTTGACTGTAACCATAATTGTTATTCATATTTTTCCAAAAGACCTTTATATAATTGACAGCAAGTAATTAAAAAAAAATTGTTGTAAAAGTTAAAAGCCAATATAAAAATAAGTTCTGATTTTAATTTTAAAAAATTTATAGCATATAGTATGTAATGTGGTGCTGATTATTCAAACAATTTTTTTTATTACAAACTAAAAGAGTATGTTACTTAAAATGTATAATATTTTAAATTTTTAAAAAGCAAAATTTAATAATTTGAATGAATTAGCAAAATTTTTGATAGTTTTGTGCTTAGTTACATTCATAATTTATTCATTCGAATATAAAAAATATTTTAAAATTAATTTTTATATGGAAATGAAATAAATACAGTTTCTGAACGGACTTTACAACAATAAAAATAAATATTTTTTAATTGAGCGAATAATAACTAGGCATTATTTGATTACAAATATTGATTTCGTATGTACTATTAATTATTTTAAATTTTTTAAAATAATAAAATAAGTTTAAAGGGATTTTACCAAAAAGATGTACTCAAATAAATTATGAACAGTTTCAATTCATAATTGGATTATATATTAAATATAATGGTAAAATTAAAATTGCTTAATTTGATTTCTAGCATGATATAACATTTTTCTGTTGAAAATCTTAATAATATATATTTGCCCATTACTATCATGAAGCCTGTTCAATTATGAATATGTATGTATTTTACTTAATTGAGATGTGCCACTTTTTAAAGTAGGTATGTAGTGTTGTATTTTGCATTTTTAAATTCTGAGTTGTTAAAAAAAATTCCCTACTCTTTACTTAAAAAATAAATTCGCAGGGTTCATTTTTCATATGATTAAAACTATTATCAAATAACCTTAAATTTAAAATAAATATAATTATGTATATTGAAAAACTAAAAATTATTTAAAATTAAAGAAATTTGTTGGGTATTAGTATAAATATCTGTATTAAAATAATTCATTTGTTCGCAGTATTAAATTTGTAAATTTTAATGCAGAATTTAAACAATAATTAAAATCACTTCAGAAACTTAGTTTACAACTGTTTTTTATAATTATAAAAAAACGTTAGCCTATAGTCTTTAAATTTAATCTTTAAACTTTAATTGTAAATACTCTTTTAATATTCACTATCGCAATGTGTATCATCATAATTTTATTTTATGTTTGTGTCGTAAATACAATTTTTAAATTCACTTTTAAAATATTCATGTTGTAAATACAATGTTTAAATCATTATTAAAATATTTTTTTATTTCATATTGTTATTGATTTTATACAAATATATTGGTTTTCAATTAACTGATAAATATTCTGATAGTATCAAAAATGGTTCTTTACTGATATTAACTATTTACATACGTAACATTTTTAAGTGGAATTATCACACAGAAGTTGATTTTCTTTCATCTTAACATTTCAGATTTTAATAAATATCCTCAATTTTAATACAAACAGGACCAACAAAAATTTGGTTATTTTTTAATGTAAATCTGTAATACTTAAACACCGCTTGTTATTTCGCACAAGCACACAGATAGTTGTGGGAAAATAACGCAGAATGAAATAAATAATTCTGTAACCGTAATAAAGTGTGCACGATAACCGCTGTCCAGATATTGAACAAAAAGTTTATCAAAGTGAGGCTTCCTCTCAGAAAAAAATTGAAGTGCTGGAGGTGAATAATATCACTCACAAAATGTCAGAGAGAAGCAAAATCCTCGTACTTTATGCCTCCTTTAGCATCCGCTGCTTTGAAGGATGGCGCCAGATGTAGGTGACAACTGATTGACATACTGCACAGGTACGGTACAAGATGAATAACGCTACACAGGACGAAAGAAACTCAAAATAATTTTAGTGACAACTTAAATAATTATAATAATGTACACAGACACAATACACGAAATAAATTAAGTTTAAACGAACATAAAAAAAATATTCTCTTGGTGGTTTAAAAACCAAATCCATAGTATTTAAGCAATTTACATTATTTTTAAACATTTTTGCCAAAACTTTGTGTCATCTGTGGTTTAAATGTCCCCTTTTTTAAAATAAATACCTAATATCTGTACGAACAGATTTTTTTTTTTAATATGCAAGCATTTCATATTTGGGAGAATGATAGTTCTCATTAAATGTTTGTGAATTTTTTTAACAATAGGGATCTGAATAACAGGATGTGTTTGCAAACTTTGTATATTTTGACTGTTTCACTATAATACTGTTGGGCACTTATTTGTTTGCGGATGTTTATTCCTAGCATTTCCTTATTGTTCTAATACAATGCGAGTTTTATTAGTTTTACATTTTCCATTTAGTTCAAGTATTAGTTTCGTAAACATACTTAAACTATGCTAGAAGACGAGCGCACTCTCGTCATACCACGAAGATGAATTGCGAATACGAAGGCCTACCTTTGACCTCGACGATCATGGAACCACGACCTGAATCATCGCTAACCGGTTGTCGCCAGTGCCGATTCTGCCATCGAGTTTTCACCTACGGTCAGAATGCTCGTCGGCATGAGAGAACGGCCTGTACGAAGAGCCCTTTTCGCATGAATGAAGCATTACGACATCTGTCCCATGCAGTTTGTGCAAGGTGATACAGTGAAAGAACATACTGAGATCTGCAAGGATTCCTCTACTGGAAGTAAGCAAGGCTTGCCGGCAATACATCTTGCTGCATCGATGGGAACCTATTCGACATGTGATTATGATTAGGCAGTTAATTGCTAAAGACTAAATGAGTACAGTAGCGTCGGTATGTGCTCTTACGGCTTTGCCGTTAACAGATAATTTGAACTATTTTGTATTCATACTATATGGTATCATAGAAATGTAATTTTAGTTCATTCGCGGTTACTTCCAACTATTGTGGAGCCTTGCGGAACTTCTACTTTCAGGAAATTCCTCCGCTTCATGCAAACAAAGCTGAACTGAGTCTAGAAAATTACACCAAATGAACGACGTACCTCATTTGTGCGCACTCAGTGCTAATAATATTCTACATAGGAAAATTTTGTTACTAGAAATTACCAACATACCTATTTTCTCCCTGTTTTTATTTTTATTAATTATACAATTAAATTGTATAATTTATAGATTTAACATAACAAAAAGTTGAATTTAATGAAAAAGAGTATTTTATCTAAACCCAAATATGAAACACTTTTGATACATGACATATTTAGCAAACAACAAAGCACATTATACATCGGGTGATTTTTCAAATGTTTGATTCAAAAAGTGTGAAGAAACTGCAAATAGACCCTAGACAAGGACATTTCGCCACATTGTGATTTTTTACGTTAGGATAGTTTTCAATCAGCTTTGAACATCACCACCAGCAATTATTTTGCACCAGATTTTCCCAAGTGATGTGCCAAATAGACGAGTAAATGCACTTAAGTTCTATAGTTATTATAGCTTATTACTTCTGGATGGCGTCTAAAACCATCGCAATGAAATCATTCTGTTGCTTTACTGTTTTCAGCGTTGTCAACTGTGACGACTTCTGAACGGCTCATCACTTACTTCTGGCAAGTTCGGTCCCGATCAGATGACTTACAAGAAGGCGCTCAGGACAACGGCCGCTGATTCCTGGTTTTGTACAGCACCGGACATATGTAGCCCACTTGTGCAACATGCCCTCGATTATGGACAAGATGACTTCACTAGTAATCTGTGTTGTAGATACTTCAGTTATTTAATTATATATATATGTATTTTTAATACTTGATATGTAACAATATGAGTATTGCAATATTATCCATTTGCACATTAGCACTTTTAAATTTTCACGAATATAATTCTGAAACCTGTAAACTTCTCGGCGTTTAGATCTTTAATTTGTTTTGAATATTATTGTTAGACTGTCAAATATTTTTGCGTGTGTTCCAAAATTAACTGTAAAAAAGTCATATTTATTTATACCTTGTAATACCAAGTTTTCCGAAGAGTGACGACCAAATACGTGTAGTAGTAATAACTCATTCCTTAAAGAATTTGCACCTGCATAGCAGACAGCTCGATCGATCTTTCACATTGTAAAATATGCAGTAGCTGCTAACCGTATAGTCGGTTCACGACTGGAAGAAACTTTTGAAAATCAACCTTTGAAAAAACACCCTAGCCGTTAGCTACATGCATATAACATTACAAACAGCGGCGAGCGCGGATACAGTTATACCGTTATGTTGCCAGCACAAAGAGAGGAAATAGTTCTAAATTTTTAATGTAATTGTTAATTTATCGCTTACAAATGGCTTTCGAAAAGACTTGTATCTTATTATGCCAATTATTAATGACGTGATGCTAACGTATTTAGATTTCCATGTTTCTTGCATACTCACAAGATCACGCTCAAGGTGAAAGTAGAGCGGCCATTTGTTTTCAAACCTTCGTTCCATGTGTTGTTGGCGAGATGTGGTCGACACACGTGCCAGAGAATTGGTGCGATTATCTTGTTTAACCTACAATAATTCATTTACTGGTTTTTTATATTTTTTTTACTAATATCCTCTCTTTATTATTTCTCTATGTGCCGATTTCTTTTGTTTCTGATACATGTATAAGAGATTACTCTTAGTGCGTTCTCACGTGTTTAATATTTTTAGGTATCATAGAAATGTAATTTTAGTTCATTCGCGGTTACTTCCAACTATTGTGGAGCCTTGCTGAAGTTCTACTTCCAGGAAATTCCTCCGCTTCATGCAAACAAAACTGAACCGAGTCTAGAAAATTACACCAATGGACGATGCACCGCATTTGTGCGCACTCAGTGCTAATAATATTCTACATAGGAAAATTTTGTTACTAGAAATTACCAACACACCTATTTTCTCCCTGTTTTTATTTTTATTAATTATGCAATTAAATTGTATAATTTATAGATTTAACATAACAAAAAGTTGAATTTAATGAAAAAGAGTATTTTATCTAAAC
>NQII01013366.1:0-19853 GCA_002778355.1 Clitarchus hookeri
GTGTCTCGCTTCCTCCGCGCCGGTCGCCACTTCGTCTCCCTTCTGCTCTCTCCCTGGCTCTTCAGCACCCTGCGTGTCAACAACCACCATTCAGTTTCCCCTTTCACATAAACGCTGTTCAAGGTAAACTGAGCACTTTTGAAAGCTCTGCTTAAGATCTACTTGTACGCACATCGTGTATTCTTCAGTCATGGGTACAATTAGCATTGCCATGGACCCGATCACTATATTCATACTTCAGTCAAGTAAAACTCAGCAATTATTAAAACAAATGAAGTATTTACAAATTTGCTAAATCTTACTCTTATATGACTTAAACAACCCTACAGCAAAATAAATAATTTCAGTATTCACAAATGTTTACTTAACAATTTTAATTCAACGTTAAGACAAGGAACTACTTTCCCTCCTTANATAATTTCAGTATTCACAAATGTTTACTTAACAATTTTAATTCAACGTTAAGACAAGGAACTACTTTCCCTCCTTAAGCAGGCTGCCGGCCAGAGTGCCTGTTAAAACATAAGCAGGTAGAGGCAATGACATATTTCAAAGGTTGATTTCAAAAGTGCATAGTTAGCTGTGAACGGCCTATACCACAAACATTTTCAATCTCTATTTTGACAGGCCTATTGTCAGAAAACTCAGGTTCCAAAGAACCAGGCATTATCTAGGGCTCTACTATTATTTATATATTTTTTGTTTACAGTTACCGTCATAAGACTCATGGTCATCAGTAATCATCACATGTTATGAGAGTTTCACTGACCGGGAAATGGTTTCAGACTGAGTATTTTTACTTCTAGGAAAGATGTTTACATCACCTTGACTGCATTAGCGTAGTCATAACTAAATTTAACTACGCTCATATTGTGCCTGCTTATTTTTTATTTTTCACACATAACTGAACCAAAAATAACTTGTTAAGGTCTTTTTTAATTCCGTTTTCTGCTAAACAATNTTTTTATTTTTCACACATAACTGAACCAAAAATAACTTGTTAAGGTCTTTTTTAATTCCGTTTTCTGCTAAACAATAACCTCTTCCCACAGTGATTAGAGACTTTCTGCACAAGTTATTAAAATAACTCACTTTCTCCACTTGATTTTTCTGTTTTATGATGTGTGAATAGCACAGATTTAATTTCATAATGGCATGNAATAACTCACTTTCTCCACTTGATTTTTCTGTTTTATGATGTGTGAATAGCACAGATTTAATTTCATAATGGCATGATTGATATCTGCTGTCCGGCGAGTCTCAGTGTAAAATATACGCAGTACACCCAGTAAGTTCGTAGACACTGTAATGCGTGGCTGCGAACACTCGGGGCGACTGTGAATCCATGAACTTATTGACTGCGGTNATAATTTCAGTATTCACAAATGTTTACTTAACAATTTTAATTCAACGTTAAGACAAGGAACTACTTTCCCTCCTTGAGCAGGCTGCCGGCCAGAGTGCCTGTTAAAACATAAGCAGGTAGAGGCAATGACATATTTCAAAGGTTGATTTCAAAAGTGCATAGTTAGCTGTGAACAGCCTATACCACAAACATTTTCAATCTCTATTTTGACAGGCCTATTGTCAGAAAACTCAGGTTCCAAAGAACCAGGCATTATCTAGGGCTCTACTATTATTTATATATTTTTTGTTTACAGTTACCGTCATAAGACTTATGGTCATCAGTAATCATCACATGTTATAAGAGTTTCACTGACCGGGAAATGGTTTAAGACTGAGTATTTTTACTTCTAGGAAAGATGTTTACATCACCTTAACTGCACTAGCGTAGTCATAACTAAATTTAACTACGCTCATCTTGTGCCTGCTTATTTTTATTTTTCACACATAACTGAACCAAAAATAACTTGTTAAGGTCTTTTTTAATTCCGTTTTCTGCTAAACAATAACCTCTTCCCACAGTGATTAGAGACTTTCTGCACAAGTTATTAAAATAACTCACTTTCTCCACTTGATTTTTCTGTTTTATGATGTGTGAATAGCACAGATTTAATTTCATAATGGCATCATTGATATCTGCTGTCCGGCGAGTCTCAGTGTAAAATATACGCAGTACACCCAATAAGTTCGTAGACACTGTAATGCGTGGCTGCGAACACTCGGGGCGACTGTGAATCCATGAACTTATTGACTGCGGTGATATTAAAAATGCGCAGCATCTCTCGATAATCCCAGAAATTAAAGTCATTCATATCTTCTCCACATGCTGTTTTTTCTATCAGCTATCACAGTTGCACCTGCGCACGAGTTCTGTTGGGGTAATTATATTTTATATATGCTATAATTAATTACCATGAAAATGTAGCAACCTGCAGCTGTTAAATTCACTAAGCCAGAATGTAAATTGTCGAAATTATTTACAGTTTTTATAGTCACTGATGACCTAACTAATATAAGGAAATCGTTACCACCTAATTGACCTACATTAGAACGAAACTAATAACACAATATGCGCTATATAACCAACGACCGTGAGTTTGTGCTACTTTACAGAGGAAAACTATTTCCTTAATATTATGGCGAAAAATTGTATTTGAATAATTCGAAAGGAGATACATCTTCCTTACAGAACGAAATATTCATATTTAATACTCTGTGTTAAATTGAACTAAAAACTGGACATGTCTACAAGGGAAATAAGTCAAACAGGAGATTATATTATTTTGTAATGAGCTTGTGGAACGTATATTTTCATGGAACATGTTTCGCGTGCGGGTTTTTTTTTTTTACCTTATCTTATATTTTTAGCCTAGTATGAATAAATCTGTCATGGTTTCTACAGGACCGGCAAAGCACAATTTTGCTTACATAGCACATAAAAATTTCGTTTAGAAGCGTGTGTAATTCGCTATTTCATATCTACAGTCGTCTCTTTCATATATTTGCAATTGGATTTGCGCAATAAACAACGTGGACGGGATGTGTTTTAATTTTTCGCATTTTCAGTACAAAACTTTAAGTAAAATCTATTAGAAAGTACCCTTGCGAAACTGATATTCCTTCCATTCACTCGATAAACAATACACCTTTCAATAAATCAACAAGCTTTATCTCAAATGTCTACGAAAATTGACTAGTGTAAGTTTTGTCATTGTTAATGGGTAAATTGATAGCAGGCGTCACATTATCAGAATTATATATAGTGAAATAGAATTTTACTGGCGAAAAATGTGACAGTTCTACTGTAGTATATTCACGGCAAAATGAGCACTTGTTAATGCCCTGCCAGCAGGCATAATAAAAAAAAATTAAATTGTACTGTCGCCTCAGACTTTAACTTCTGAGAGTTATAAAATAAATACACTCTGTTTATTAGTCACATGGCAATTTTCATACTAATTATTGGCGGAAGAATACAAATAAGCTGGGAGTAACTTCTAAGCACGGCCTTAAATAAAAAGTGCCCACTCTACCGTGAATAGCCGATATCATTATTTTTGAATGTCAAAATTATATCTGAAACGAATGCGTTATTGACAGAGAAAATAATAACCGTCCGCTGTTTCGGCCTCAATCAGGGTTAGTGTACGTTAGTGCAATGAGAGGAGGTTAGTTATTAGTGTAACTGGTTTAACAAACTCGAGGGACCAACTTGTTGCTCCGAACCATCCTTAACAATCTGTGAGGAACGAGAGAAGAGTAGAGACGAAGGAAGAAACGGAAGTCGCCGAGGAAAATCCAACACGCAAATCTACGCCCGCTGTGATTAACCTCCTTAGCAATAAGTTAGTGGCTAACCATGGCTTGACTTTGGAAGTATTCCTTTAAGGTTGCTGGGGAAAAAAAAACCTACTTTTAGGATTTTTAAACATTTATGGTATATCAAACCATAATAGCCTTACGTAAGTACCAAAAAAGGAAAGGCAATTTATTTTTAAAAGTAAATTAAAGAATTATAATAATTTGAAATTTATATACTTGTCTCAAACAAATTTCAAAATACCATATACGTGAAATTTTTGTCTACACTTCAACTAGTGCTTCACTTATTGTTTCATTTTAAGTTTTACAATAACATTCAGATATAAAATACGTTAAACGTTGAGAGACCGTCGAACTGTAGGAATAAAAAAAAAATTGTTAAAGGCATTCCTAGAGCATAGAGAAACTTTGGCCTAATTCAACACTTATGTTGAAATAATTTTTCGAAATTCATTTACAACATATTAAAAATTTTAATATTTAAAATTATGCTGGAAAGTGGCAAAAAATTATTTTGTCATTCATTTGCATCTCTGTCAATAATCTATTCAAAAGATATTAGGTTTTTTGTTGGCACAGAAAACATTTAGATATTGAATGCTTTTTAGAAAATAAAGATTAAAATTTGAAAGGTGAACTCCTCGGCTGAGCTGCCAGAACGTTATGTCAGGCTTGAATCCCGGATAAGTCATGGATTTGTGAGTCGTTTTAGATGTAAGGTTAAATTAGGTTATTTCTTTATACGCTCCCCGATTCACTCTGAAGCAGAAAAATGAGGAATCGTTATATTTCAACCACAATCAAGAAAAATAAATTTATCCAATTAACTCTCAACCAACTGCCAACCCGTTCGAACTACTCTGCAGCCCAGTGACAGGGTAAATGGAACAAGTTCAAAGTATCAGCTTCGTTTCTTCTGTAGAAATTAATTTAGCTTTACGTAGAACGCTGATACGTGTGTCACGTAAAGCGACGTATATTAATAATTCGTTGTTAAGATGCTCATCCGAACGTTTTCAGTGAATATTTAAAGACTACAAATTTTCTTAGGTACTGGAACATCTGAAGCTTTATCGGCGCGTAAACGTTCACGTTCCGTGTCACTTTGACAAAAAAATCCATTTAAGACATAAAATTGTATGGTCTTCAATCGTGTTTTTTTTTGCATTGCAAGAAATAAGCAACTGCGATCCCAGCCATTGTCATGTATTTAAGACTAATAAATTATGGTTTGTGTGTGCGTGCGTGTCCCTGCTCACCCTCCTTCCTCCACCGTTTCATATAAAAAAATCGATTTCTACGTTCTAAAAAATTCCACCACCTTTCAGTTTAAGTGATAATTATACGTTGTGGCGTAAATCAACTTTCACGAATCATTAGTTTGCAAAGACTGGGTTCAGAAATATGTGGCCCCAGGAAGTAAGACGTTTATCAGGCAGTTCAATTGCATTATTTACAGTCTCAGTAACAGTGACTTCAGGTGAAGTAATATTTTACTCGTGAACTGGGGTTAGACCCAGAGCTGCGTGTATGATAAACGTTGTATTTTCTAGGGCACATATTTCTGGACCTCGTCTATGTAAATTAATGATTCTTGAATGTTTATTTATGCAAGCCATTGCAACGTACTTGAGACCATATGTATGTATCCTCTAAAATGTATTTTATTTGAAACAATAATGTTTTAAAGTTGAAAAATGCTCCCGCGTCACTGCTACCCTCCCTGATCCAATGTTTCATGTAAAAAAAAAAAATATCTGTCTCACGTCTTAAAAAATGCCACCACCTTTCAGTATAAGTGTTGTATAAATAAATTCAAAACATAAATGAGAGAATTATGAATATTGCCATAAATAAAATTTCAGGAATCATTAATTTACAGAGAAGAAGTCCATAAATATGTGCCCTAGGAAATACGATGCTTATCATACACACAGTTCTGGGGTCTAACCGCAGTTCATGAGTAAACTATTATTGCACAATAAGTCACAGTTACTAAGACTGTAAACAACGCGACTGAAAGACAGTAGAATGATGTGTTGTTCTACTGCTGATATCGTGTCGGAAATCTTGATTGAGCACATCACTTTCCGGAAGTGTTTAACACCTGAAGTGCAGTACAATCTTGTTCACTGTATTGCGTAACAAAATTTCAAGAACAGTAGATAACGTGTAGCTCACTACCTATAATTTTTTTTTCATTTACCTCGAAAGTGTGATCGGGAGTTTCTTAGCTAAACTATCCTAACTTACACTTATAATCAATAAATAAGTCCAAAGTTTACCAGGATTCGAGACAGGAAACCAGTGAAGGTTGATCTCAGTCACGGAGATTGTCATTTGTAACTTTCAAAAATTGCTTACTCAGACTGTGAGAAATTCTAGGATAGACTTATTCAATGTTCAGGCAATTGCCACGTGGACAGCTTTGTAAGAGGCGTTTGAAATACACCCGGAAATAAGGTAACAGGGAAACTTAATAATCGGTTGACCATATATTAACACAAATGGCTGGTAAGACTGACAGCGAACAATAAAGAAAGGTGCCATATCTTATTACGAAACGAGAATGGAAAAACACTTAGAGAAACGTTCTCCAGATGCAACTGTCCGGTAACGAACCTGCGATCTCACTGAAGAGACACGACGCATCACTTTTAGTGTCTTTCAATAAACTGAAAAGAAAAAATGTTCTTCCAACTATATTGATTGCAATTTAGCAGCCGATTTTACGTCAATGTAGATTTTACAGAAATATAGTTTGAATGCATGTTTGCACAAAGCATCTAAGCTACACGTCTTATTTTTAAATCAGCTTAGATATGCCACAGTATTTTCATACTTTTTTTTTAGTTGGTAAAATAAGCTTATTCAACAGTACACGTTAGTTTGTACATTTCTCTTGTTTTCTTTAGAAACGGAACCAGGAGCGGGGGAGGAAATTGCCGTTACTTGTATAAAGAACCATTCAGGCATTATATTTGAATGATTTCGGACAACCATGGAAAACCAAAATAAGGTTGGATAGGTTGAGGTCTCCTTAATAATACTATATCGTGTTATCAGTGTGCCAACTCGATTGGTATGCGTAAGCGTTCCTGTTATGCCCTCTCAACAGTAATTTTAGTTGCGAACTGATTGAAAACAAATATTTGAGGAATGTTTTATCTTAGCTTGTTATTCAGACACAGCCGTCAATACCCTCTTGATTGCTACACTTATTAAAATGCACATCTTCAACTTGACCCCTTAACACTTTTCAAAGCCTTGCTCATTTTGTTCTTTCTTGCGTGCCACTTCTACGTCTACAATATTCAAAACATTAACAAAATAAATATAAAATATATTGTGAACATAAATTTTAAGAAGTTGTTCCCAAATTTACCATGACTAAAAATGCATATTGCGAAAGCACGTGAATAGCAATGTTTTTTTTTTTCATACACTTGGTAGTTACCCAACGTTTGTTTAAGAAAAAAAAAAGAAAGAGCGAAATGTGAAGTGCATTTCTCAACTTTGTACAATAGTGACGCTCAACATTTACATAACCGCAACGGAGCCGCGGTGGTGTAGTGGTTAGAATACTCGCCTCCCACCTAGGCGACCCAGGTTCTTCGCATGTGGGAATCGTGCCGGACGATGCCTCTGGTCAGCGGATTTTCTCGGGGATATCCCGCTTCCACCACCCTTGCATTCCAGAGCTGCTCAAATACTGAACTCATTTCACCCTCATCAGCTCTCAAAACCTCGATGTTAACAGCGGCCCAAATCTCTTCACTCCACATTGCAGCTTCTTGTAAAGTAAATATTTCATACTATGCCAGCAGTGTAGATCTGGTTCAGCGTGGACCACTTTTCATATAAATAAATTTAAAATATTTTAATAACATTTTCAAAATTAAATGTAACAATTAAAATTTAGAAAAAATTATACAGTGGATATAAAAATAAATTTGAAACCTAAACTTAAAAATTGAACTTACGTAATTCATTTAAAACATGTATTTAATGCCTAAATTGAAAAATTATACTTAAAAGTCGTAAGGTTATTCTCTTAATAATTATGAAATAAAGTAAGAAGTTATATTAACAAACCTATATTACAAATTAAATTTTATACTTTTAAATTTACCAACGTATACTTTTATGATGACGATAAAAATTTTTACTTTATATTATAAAATGAAATTTTTAAATTTTTTCTCTAAATTTTTTTTAGGCTTAAATGAATATATAAATATTTTAACTATTCGAAAAGTGGTTCATGTTACACCAGATCTATACTAATTATGTTTAGATTAATAAAGCCCTTTGCATTTTAGGAAGATTATTGAAATTTTTTTTGTTGTGATACAATAGACTATTTAAGGCACTACATGTAATAGTGGTATTTAAAATTTTACATAAATTACACTGGGAGAAAGATTTGTTCTAGCGAACAAAAAACTTGTTTGCGTATGGACAAAACAATACATAGTTGCCCCGACAAAACATTTTGTTGAGTAAACAAAACTTGAAAAGCAACAAAATTGACTTTCTATCAAAATATACATTCAAGTTGTTGGACCAGCAAAACTTAACTGTTGGCAGAATATTTAGTTGAATCAAATGCCATATACAAAATATATTATCTGCTCAAACAAGCTTTTCTCTCCGTGAGCGAGTGAGTGAAGAGATTTGGGTGGCTCATGACATCGAGATCTTGAGAGCCGATGAGGGTGAAACGAGGTGAATATAGAGCAGCGCCGGAACGCAAGGGTGGAGGCAACGGGAGAACCGTGAGAAAGCCCCCCGACCAGCCGCATCGTCCGGTACTATTCCCACAAGCGAAAATCCTGGGGCGACCCTGCCGTGAACCGAACCCGGTTCGCCTTGGTGGGAGGCGAGTAGTCTTTTCTCTCCGTATTGTTTTAATTATAGGCTATTCACGGTAAAATAAGTACTTTTGGAAGCCCTGTTTAAGATCTACTTTTGGCACGTTGTGTATTCTTCCGCCTTAGACTTATGTAAGATTAACGTTGCCATGGGCCTCATCGCTTTATTCATGCGNTGGGCCTCATCACTTTATTCATGCGTCGGTCAAGTCAAACTGTAAAATTATAAGAAAAGAATTTATTTTCCAAATATGCTCATGTTTACACTTCGATGCATTAAAAAAAATCAAGCTAAAGAAAAAAAATTTAGTTATCAGAAATGCTTACCTGGCACTTTTTATTAGACATTAAGATAGAAACTACTTCCCATACACCGTTGCCAACTTTATTGTGCACATGTCCCTCAGTGCGCCCGTTAAAATATATGCAGGTAAGGGCAGTGACTTTTTCCTAAGGTTGATTTCAAAAGCGCTCGCATTATCGTGAACGACAGTTATAAACTAATCACACGTGGGTGTGGAGTTTTAAATGTGACGATCGCCGGTAGCGGGGTGCCTGGACCGCCAACCCCGCACTTACGAGAGCAAGGCGTCGGCCCCGGCGTCGAGGAGNTTTATTGTGCACATGTCACTCAGTGCGCCCGTTAAAATATATGCAGGTAAGGGCACTGACTTTTTCCTAAGATTGATTTCAAAAGCGCTCACTTGATCGTGAACGACAGTTATAAATTAACCACACGTGGGTTTGGAGTTTTAAATGTAACGATCGCCGGGAGCGGGGTGCCTGGACCGCCAACCCTGTACTTACGAGAGCAAGGCGTCGGCCCCGGCGTCGAGGAGGGTGCGGACGCAGCCGACGCTGCCCACGTCCGCGGCCCTCATCAGCGGCGTGTAGAACTCGGCGTCGCGCTCGTTGATGAGGATCTGGAAGACCATCTTGTCCAGCAGCAGTGTCAGGATGTCCATGTTCTTCTTGAGCACAGCGAGGTGCAGCAGCGGCCGCCGGGTGGGGCAGCTGTTCGCCACCTCTGCGGGCACACCACACCCCTTCAGCCCCTCTCTCACATTTCCGCCTTCAACTATACTTGACAATACACTCTGGAGACAAAATACGGACATCAAAATTTTTCCTTACAACAAATTTTATCACATAATCTTAAAAGTGTTTGAAAATCTGTCACACTGCCAAATTTTTTTTCTGGGAAAATCTAATTTGAATTTCTGTTTAAAAATTATTTTCACAGATATATATTGCTTCTGTTTTTCCATGCAGTAAATTACAAGAAGACATCTAAGGAATGTTGTAATTTATTTTCCTCTTCTTTACTAAATTGAAATTTTATTTATCAGAGATTTTTCCTGCACAATGGTATTTAATGCTTCTGAGTTTGAAATATTATGTGCAACATTCACTTAAAATATAATTCATGCCCAGACAGCTTCTACATAAATTAATTATCTTCGTAAACTACTTCGTTTCCAGCAATTGTTCGTTATTTTAAAGTTCCTTGAGGCAATTTTTGTCGTGCACGATTCTCATTAGCTGAAACCGTCAAACATCAAAGAAATTTTATAACCGGTCGAATCTTCAAATGTTTGATGGAAACTGAAGTTGTAAAATTTTTTCATACAAATATGGCAGCGTCTGTGACGTTGCGATGACGTCATAACTGTCCAACTTTATTTTCCCAAACTTATTGGAAGCAGTTTTATGGAAAAATTTGACAGTGTGACAGGGGCTTTACGTCTCCGCCACAAGCATATAGGCCTGTTTGCGGTTTCTTACTTGTTGAATCAAAGCTTTGGAAAATCACCCCATATATGACGTGTTGTTTCTTAAATATTTCATATGACGTAAGCGGTAGTGACTTTGGTCATGGGTGGGTGGAGGGGAGTGACATTGTGACAGAGGATTTATCGCTGTTATTTACATTTCCTACCATTTCAAAGAGGCTATTTGTAATGTACAGTGGTTCAATTGGCACCACTGAATATCTGAAAAATCCCACTGAAATAGGGGCACATTTAAATGTGAATTTTTTTTGTGTCACAGAGTCACCCCAAATTCACAATTTGAGCCCTACTTACGGTAACACAAGTGTTTTATTCTTCTGTTAGCATAAAAGTATCTTATTTTTTTGTTAATTTGATCTTTTAATTATATCTTGTCTATAAATAATAATATTTAATTTATAATTAATATTAATTAAAACAGGGGGAAAATAGGTGTGTTGGTAATGCATAGTAAGGCATAGTTCCTGTGGAAAATAGCCTATTATTTAAATGGAGTGCGCACGAATGCGGTGCGCTGTCCCTTTGGTATAATTTCCAAACCTTTATTAAGCTTTGTTTGCATGAGGTATAAGCATAGTCTAAAAGTAGAACTTTAGCAGGGCTTCAGAAAAGTTGAAATTAACGGTGACTGGATTATACAGGCACCCCTCCAACTGCGCATTTTTGAAATCTCTGCTTAAATTTTCCCGTCAGGCTGCTTCCAATAAATTTGGTCAAATAAAGTTGGACAGTTGTGACGTCATAAACGCCGGCAAATTTATCTTGAAAAGTTGAATGGCTTCAGGTACCACCAAACCTTCTAAGATTGGATGGACCGGTCCCAATTTCCTTTCATATTGGACGAGCTCAGCCAATCAGAATCGTGCACGACAAAAATGGACGTCACGGAACTTTAAAATAGTGAACTTTTGCTGGAAAAGAAATAGATTATTAAGATAATTAATTTACGCAGAAGTTGTCTGGCCATGAATGTTCTTTAAGTGAATGTTGCACATAATATTAAGAACTCAGAGGCATTAATTTTCACTGTGCAGGAAACATCTCTGATAAATAAATTTTGAATTTAGTAAAGAAGTGAAAATAAGTCGCATTTTTTCCTGTTAATGGACTGCATGGAAACACAACAGCAATATTTCACAATTAAAATAATTTATAACTAAAAATTCAGATTAGATCCTTCCAGAAAACAAATTTGACAGTGTGACACATTTTCCAACACATTCAAGATTATTTGATGACATTTGTTGGAAGTAAACATTTGATGGCTGTATTTCGTCTTCAAATTGTATTGTCAAATATTTATGAAGGCGGAAATTTAACAGTGTGAAAAGAGCTTAATATCTATAGTCTGTTGACGGTTAGTTCAGCACTTTTCAAATCAACATTTGAAAAATGTCATTGCCTTTACTTGCATGTTCTTTAACGGGTACACTGGCTGACATGCACCCAGTGAAGTTGGTAATGTCGAACAAAAATAGTTCAACTTCTTAGTGTTGAATTAAAAATGCCAGGTAAACATCAACTGTGAATGCTGAAATTACTTCTTACGCCCCCAATTTTTTAAACACATAAAAATGTACAAATAAGCCAATTAAAAAAAAAATATTAACTTTTTACTTGGCCGGCGCATGAAGAGAGTGATCAGGGCAATGGCAATGTTAATTTTGCTTATAGTGGAAGAATGCACAATATGCATGCAAGTAGATCTTTAGGGCTTTCAAAAGTGCTCAATTGACCGTAAACAGCCTATACTTGTATTGTCTATTCATAGTATCTTCGCACTATATAATCAAACCTTTCGAAAATCACCCGATCTATGACGTGTTTGGTTGTTTCCTAAACATGACATCTATCACAAGCGTTTTATACTAATGATAACGTGAAAATATCTTATTTATCTATAAATGGAAATTTTACTCATTTTTCGTGTATAAATCATTATATTACATTTACAATCAATATGAATAAAAAGAGATAGAAAATAGGCATGTAGGTAATGCCTAGTAATAAAAAGTTCTCACGAAAAATATTAGAAAAAAAAAACTGAGTTCGCCAGGAAAATGCGGTGCATTGTCCTTTTTGGTGTAATTTTCCAGACTTTGTTAAGTTTTGTTTGCACGAGGCAGAGGAATAGTCTGAAAGTAGAACTTTAGCAGGGCTTCAGAAAAGTTGGGAATAACCATGAATGGACTTTATGCACATTGCGTATTCTTCCACCACATGCAAATTTGACACTTCCATGCGCCTGATTACTTTATTCATTCGTCGGTCAAGTTAAAACATAAAATAATTAGAAAAGTAAAATATTTAAAAAAAAATTGTTAATTCTGGCACTTGAATGCATTAAAAAAACATAAACAAAAATAAATAATTTCATTGTTTACAAAAGTTTACCTAACATTCTTAATACAACGTTAAGAAATGAAAACTATTTTCCCTCCGCCATTTTCAATTTTATTGGTCGCATGCTAGTCAGCGTGTTTGTTAAAATGTTTTAGGTAGGAGCAGTGACATTTTTCAAACGTTGATTTCAAAAGTGCTCATTTAACCGTGAACATACTGTACTGGCAATGCTCCCATACGTTTTTGTGCAAATTGCCTTTATGGTAGAAAGCGAGTGGTTTCCCGTGTAACACTGCATCCCACTGTGAAAGATGCAGAACACATTAAAAAGTATTATACACACTAACAAAATTGTCGGAAAAGTACGATGTATGTTGTGTATAGGCTACTCACGGTAAAGTGAGCACTTTTAAAAGCCCTCTCATTTGGAATAATAGTCAATAAACATATTTTATTTTAGCCTTAGACGTTAACTTTCGAGTGCGGTGAAATACACACAATTTATTTATTATTTATATGGCAATATTTATTTAAAAAGGTAGTTAGAGGATAAAAAATGACTGAAAGGTAAAAGTAACTAGGGCCTCAAAAGTGCTCACTCTACCGTGAACAGCATATATGAAAGAATACTGCATACATTTTATAACGTTCTATATCACTTTCCTGGGATTTACTTATTTAAATGTTCAAATAAAAATTAATTAATACGAGACTGTATTTCCAAACGCACGATAAAGTGCTATAGGTATACGTTTATATGAAAACATAATCTATACATGTGCATAAATATATTCAGTGAATCTATAAGATTTCATTATCTCCTGTAAGGAAAACAATTGGGATCTGCTCCTGTGCAGACATAACATAGTATTGTTGTGAAAATGGTGGTGTAGGGCAGAGAGCACTTCGAAAGGTTATATTTTTAGCCTTTGCTCAATAGTAAGATAGGCCCATGTGATAATGCAGCTGTGAGTTTATATGTCTTTGTTACATAACATAACTGTTTAATTCTGGACAAATTATAAAGAGATTGTGTATTTGTCTTGACTGTTTTTGTAGCTATAATGAAAAAAATGTGAATTTAATATAATCCGGTTTTCTATTGCCGAATGCTACTGCGAAGAAACTGTATTCGATTAAACACGTGTATAAGGAAGGAAACAGAACATTTTGAGTTTCAAATTTCTGCAGATCTCATGCATGTGATCGTACGGTGCGACACCTGTGCAATGCAAAACGGAATTGTATTCGGAAAACTTTTCACGGAATTACCGCGAAATACAATGTTTGTTAAACGACTGGTAGCGTGTTATTTTATATCAACAAGTTATCAATCTCTTGAATTTTGGTTTATCAGATTCTACCTTTATATAGTACTGTTGGTTCGGCCTGTACAACATTTCATATAGTTTGGCGTTACTAGTTTCAATTATCACTTTTAGTGGGTGAATTTCCACCAGTGCTCCTGACAAATTGCGCGTTCAGCTGGTTAGAAATCCGCACCCTAGGACATAATCGGCCTGCCATAATAGTAACAAGACGCAATTACATCAGCTTACTTAATTCTGTGCAAATGCATTGAGAATATTCTTTTAAACAGACTTGTAAGTATTTCTTGAAAGGTTTGCTAAGGTTTTCATTTGAACGGCATGCAACGTTATGAATACAAAATTTTATTTCGGCATCTATTACACATAAAACTATAACTATCTCAAACATATTTTACCGAAACGTACACGCAACATCTTATTGTGAAATTGTATTATTAACACAATTGTGTGGCACACAATGGCATTCGATAAGATTAAACTTATCATTTTCAAGTTCACCTCTTTGTTAAAACATGCCGCAACCAACTGTCGCAAGTTTGGTTTAGTAATTCTACATTTGTGAACAAATCGCGTCATNCTGTCGCAAGTTTGGTTTAGTAATTCTACATTTGTGAACAAATCGCGTCATTTGAATAGAGAAGTAATTCCAACACGGATGCTTCTAACGGCAGGAATAAACTCAGATGAAGTAATAAAAAGTGTAATTTTTATTTGCCGGCCAGGTTTTAAACACGTAAAAATTAATTACACTTTTTTTGCACACATAGAAAAATTCTTTTAGCCTTTTTTTCCAATTTTTATTTTCCAAGAACGAAAACCTTTCAGGAAGTAAGGGTTTTGGACTTTTTTTTACCCTGAAAATATATGCTTAGAAAATAGAGACTGTGTGCACGGCTGCACGTCCCCGAAACAACATTTCAACGAGACGTGTCCAAAAGGTGGCGAGCATCTTAAGAAAGGTGAAAGCGGATAATAATAACGGAATCGCTTCCATAGAATCGGCGCAGCCTTTCATAAAAACACATACCTCTGCATTTATACAACTCTGAAATTTGTCAGTGCATGAGCGTAATGTCAACCGAAGACGACTGGGCTTGGGGGGCTCTGCCAATGTTGGGCCACTTATATCCGGGCAAGGAAACAATTGTACGACGGCGGTACGGCAGGTGGGANGCACACAATGGCATTCGATAAGATTAAACTTATCATTTTCAAGTTCACCTCTTTGTTAAAACATGCCGCAACCAACTGTCGCAAGTTTGGTTTAGTAATTCTACATTTGTGAACAAATCGCGTCATTTGAATAGAGAAGTAATTCCAACACGGATGCTTCTAACGGCAGGAATAAACTCAGATGAAGTAATAAAAAGTGTAATTTTTATTTGCCGGCCAGGTTTTAAACACGTAAAAATTAATTACACTTTTTTTGCACACATAGAAAAATTCTTTTAGCCTTTTTTTCCAATTTTTATTTTCCAAGAACGAAAACCTTTCAGGAAGTAAGGGTTTTGGACTTTTTTTTACCCTGAAAATATATGCTTAGAAAATAGAGACTGTGTGCACGGCTGCACGTCCCCGAAACAACATTTCAACGAGACGTGTCCAAAAGGTGGCGAGCATCTTAAGAAAGGTGAAAGCGGATAATAATAACGGAATCGCTTCCATAGAATCGGCGCAGCCTTTCATAAAAACACATACCTCTGCATTTATACAACTCTGAAATTTGTCAGTGCATGAGCGTAATGTCAACCGAAGACGACTGGGCTTGGGGGGCTCTGCCAATGTTGGGCCACTTATATCCGGGAAAGGAAACAATTGTACGACGGCGGTACGGCAGGTGGGAGGGAGTGCCTGCAGATTAGTCTGCCCACCTGCCAGCTACCTGTGGTTGGTGCTTTGCAAGTCGTTCTGTCTCTCTCTTTCACTTGGGTAGGCGGAGGCAAGTCCGTTCTTAGAACGGCGCGACTACAGATACAAATACCAGACGTCTTGCACATTCTGCGAGAAATATTGTAGGTGTAGTTACGGCTAGCCAACTTCTGATCGGTAATGCCTTTCGGCATTATATAATAGGTATTAATGATGTATACTTCCCTTACTTCTTCATATTTTTTTTTAATGAAAAAGTAAGGGGTTAACTGTAAATAATAATTTATATTCAATTTAATTACCCTTTCTTATGTTAGTATTATTAAATATCCATATATTATTATATAAATAATTTATATTAAAATATTTAATCTATTAATTTATATGCATTAATTTATTATAATAATATAAAATAAATATTATGTTATTTATATTAAAATCTTATTATACTTTAATTGTGCTGAAAGTCGTTATATCCAAATAATGTATTCGGAGCCCTTGCCCGCAGGTTTTTTCCCTTATTCTGTTGCTTGAATTGAATGGGTGCTCGCAAAAACGGTCTAACCATCATTATGTCACAAAAAAAATAAGACGTTTGCAATTATGTAAGAAAAATTGCCAGTGCATAAAACAAAATATCGCCTGAAGTTCTAATAACTAGTAGTACAACGGTGACATGTTACAAAGATTTGTAGGAAAAATATTGATTCACATATTACATTGAAACATAACTGCAGCCATTAAAAATGATTTCTCTGAGTTTCCTATGAATATCTAGGATCATTTTTGTGCAAAACTGGTGGTACCTTAGCGGCACATACCCCATAACTTCTGCTATGTCTTTGAACTTTGCTATATTTAATGCTCTTCTGCCGTTATAACTTCTTGTCAATTCAGTCGCAGCAAATGATGGCCAAACTTTACTGTTTTTTCTCATGCTCACTTAGTAATATAATTTAATGTATCCATGTAAATAGTTAAATAAATACTTAAAATGATAGTCCGTTTTTATCATGATCACGGGAATCTTGCTTAACAGAACCGTCTGTTTCTTTTCTGACGCTACTTTCTGTGTCACTTTTTCTAATAATGTCGCACGTTTACTATACAACCAGGATGACCAACACTCCTAACAGTCCCTATCAAAAGCGCGTAATTTGTCTTTCTTAAATGGCATGGTCCTCTACAATTCTGTATTTTATCATTAAAAAGAACTTCAAATAATTACTAGCATTTTAATTAAATTTGTATTTTACATTGTCAGACAGACCTAAATGTATTCTATAGATAAAAATCAATAACGTTTGCTGACCTGCCAGTGAATATATACCTTTCTGTGTCATACTCAGTAATCCCGTTCTTACAATTATTTTATTTCCGATTTGTAAATCGCAAGAATTTCGCAGCCTTGTTTTTAATGACACAAGCTTCCATGATGTTATAGGCTGTTAGCGGTAGAGTGAGCACTTTAGAGGCCCTAGTTATTTTTCCTTTCAGTCATTTTTCATCCTTTTACCAGCTTTTAAAAATAAATATTGCCATTTAAGTAATAAACACAGTGTGTACATTTCACCGCACTCGTAAGTTAACGCCCAAGGCTAAAATTAAACATATTTATTGACTATTATTCCAAATTAAGAGGGCTTTCAAAAGTGCTCACTTTATCGTGAATAGCCTATGGCGCACATTTCAGCAGATAGTATACATCCTCCACAATACATAGAGCTACATAACTCAGTATTTTCCAATTTTGGTGGTTAACCCGTTTTTGCGAGCACCCACTCACTTATTCCTACAGAGCTGTTCGGTATGTGTAATTTCACCAGTGAGTTGTATTTTGTATTTAAATATAATTTTATTCACGGGGGGTTTTTTTTTTTTTTAGATTCCAAAGTCTATTCCAAGATAACAGAAAATAATTCGTCATACATGGCTCACCTTCTATGTAAACCACAAAAGTATCATTACACTCGAACTTAACCAAGCCATCCACGCGTTCTTTGTCGTATTGACTGGTAGTAATGGCAATAGTGTCGTTAAAATTGTCCTTAGAATGATTTGCGAACCTTTGTTGGTCGTAAAAATCTACTCTCGTTTATAAACTAAATCTCCTTTGCTGCGTTTTAGTAACTTTTTTTTTGTAACTCAGTGAAGAGTTACAACAAAATAATAGACTAAGTGATGGCTTGTATTTCACATTTTTAAGATTAAAAAATTACGTGTTTATCAAAGGTTCACGAACGTTATTACAAAAATTAATTTCTCAAAGCAACAAAGATCTTCGCAGTTAATCAAAATTTACCACACCTGATGATATTTCGGTCAAGAAATGTGGACTCTCATCTAGTGTTGCAAATTTATTTTCTGCTCCTTAATAAATTTTAAAATTGATATTTTTTCCTTGGTTAATACACCTTTTGTTTGCTCCCATTTCACTTGTCATGTTTTACACCAGTTATCTTAGCGTAACGTGGCATCAAGCTAGCGCTGGTTGTTCAGTCTTCAGTAACACTGATCAAAGACTGGGAGTAAATTACATGAAGTCCATGAGCTCAGTTAGTGATGAAAGTGATGTTTAAAAACACATTATTATTTAACTTCTCTCACATACTTTGTAGCTTGTTCATAATTAATTTAAAAATTGCAGCGAACCTCTTAAACAAAGTCCTGCCAGTTACTGTGGAGATTGTAAACGAAAACACTTAGTGGCGTATCTGCAGTGATGTAGAAAGTAAATTATGAGAAGTTTTTAAAAGGTCTTATAAAAATGTAAGTTTTAAACTGGTGGTCTCTAATATTGCTCTACGCTTTTAAATTCATGTAAATTAAGATAAAAATTGGAGTAATAGCAATATACAGATCTGTATAGAATTTTTTTAAAGTGTTTCTTATTCTGCGCATGGTATTCTCCACAGTGTCAATAGAAATGCAATTATTAAAATATAGCGAGTATATATTGGTGAGCAAAGAAAACTCACCAAACCACAATCTCGTATTTAAATACATTTTAAGCAAATAAGTATAACATTAGGTATTGGATTATTTGGTACGATCTAAAAGCAGGAACACAGCTTTCAAATGGTACTATATTTTTTGACAACACCACACTTTCCGTTGCTACATCACATCTAAAAGGGAAAACCCATTTTTTAACACTTTGACAAGAGTAGAGTCTAGGGATTGTGGGCTGTTATTCCGGCAAAAAAAAAGGGGGAGGGGGAAATAAATATTGATCCAGAAATTTAATATTAAAATAACGTCTTTTTTTAACGTTTTTTAAAGTAGTTTCTACTATTTTCCTTAAATGTATAGCTTCTTCCAATTAACACTGAATATGCTAGTATAATATATAAAAATAACCTGGTGTGATTTTACAGCTGCTTTTCTTGTTTGTACTTTCTTAGTCACTTTTGAGATGTACCCATTTATTACGTTCATGCCTACTGTTTAAGTCGACTTTTACGCTCGTCATTGTGCGTCTCACTCTAAGATTGCAGTAAAGAGTGCATGGGGCGCGCTATTTCCAGATGGCCAGCCAAGAAGTTATGCCGTGTTCGCAGAATAAGATCACACGTACAAACATACGTAACAAAAAATGTCAAATTGTATAGTAGTGTATAAATATAAAATTGTTTGATTAGCTACCCACTGCAATCTAAGAGTGAGAAGCACTATAGAAACGAAAACGTAAGGTACAACCCCGGCAGGCATAGTTTTGAGAAGTTTCCACCTGATCGTCAACCAGCTGCAGTAGTTAGTGGGAAGGAAGCTCGCAGAGTTCCGCGCCCTCACCGGAGTACTCGTGCAGGTCCTTCTCTGTGACCCCGCTCAGCAGCAACCTCACGACGTCAGCCTGCTCCGCCAACACGGCGTACCTCAGCTCCTCCATCTCCGTTATCACCTGTCGGAAACACATG
>NQII01013367.1:0-30150 GCA_002778355.1 Clitarchus hookeri
AGTGTATATTGATATCGCAAATATCGCTCATACTGGTAGCGCAAAAATTATCATCGATAATATCGGGTACATTGACATAGCAAATATCGTTAATATTGATATCACAATTAGAGACCCTGATGATTTTGTTCATACTAGAACTTCAAATATCGAAATACGAATATATGTAAGCATAAAACGATCATCGCAAAATTGCCAACACCAAAAACTCCAATGTCGCATATCGCTAACATTGTATAATGCTAAAATTCCATATCGCTAACCATGTATACAAATAACATAGCATGTCGCTAATATGGCGATATGCGAAATACCTATTGCGCTACTTTTTTGGGGCATATCTCTGTTGCGATATATCAGAAATATNGTTGGGGCATATCTCTGTGGCGATATATCAGAAATATTGTATCATGATCGATATATCGTATATCAAACAGGCCTGGCGACTGGGAACGAAAGGAATGTCCATCCGTCAGGCAGGACGGCTGGTTCCCCTTGTAGCCAGCATACTATCATCCATGCTGAGTATGTTAGAAGGCGGCAACACGTGCTAATTTTCGTGCAATCGTAACTCAAATTATAAATGCGAAAGTGTATTTGTTTGTCTTTTCATGTCGCAACGGAGCAACGGATCGACGTGATATTTTGTACAGAGATATTTGGAGGGCCGGGAATTGACCAAATCTGCTTTTTATCCCTAGAAAATATCTCATTCCCACGGGGAAATTCTTATTTGAAAATGAAAAAGTACACAAACGGAATAACAATGCAACGTTGCAACAGATCGACGTAATTTCTTGGAGGGCTTAAAGATGATATTGGCTCCTTTTTGTGGTAAGAAAATATCTAAAAAAAAATTACAAAGGATAATAGTGAATTAAGTCGGAAAAAATTTAATGCCAATATGTTGTCTAAACCGTTTAAAATGGAACAATATCATGTAGTAAAGAATTGTGTAAAATAAAAATACCTAATAAAACTCCGCGGTAGCATATATCTATCTATAACAGAGAAATACTAATAAGTTTTTTTACCATTTAATTCACTGAGACGTTGAGTTTTATAGAATGTATAGAGTAGAGAATATTAACACTAAGTTAAATTCAACTTTATATAAAAAAAGAAAAACATAAACAATAATTATTTAGTCTGCGCGAGTGGAGCTGCGGTCACAGCAAGTTTATTGTACAGGTTGAGTATAAAAGAATACCCCAACTTTGAATCGGATATTATAGTTTTGGTTTGATGGATGTTGGAACTAAGTGGTTTCAAATTAACCGCGGAACCGTGAAGTTTGTTTACCATACATTCCGAACGACATCTACGAGATAATCAAACTCGTTCCACACTCTTGTCAGCATGTCCGGTGTTACAGTTTGGATGGCGTTCGTAACTCTCGGTTTGACGTATTGAGGTGGTATCGAGCTCGCATTATACACGTCAATGTGAAGGGGACGGTCTGATGTTTCCGTTATGGTGCGTCACCCCATTGGCACCCAGCTGTTCGCGGTTACCTGAACGAGACGTTGCCGCAACGCTGGATTGGTCGAGCAGCAGTTGGTGACCAGGCTCTTCATCACTGGCCCCCAAGAAGCCCGGATCTTACCCCGTGCGGATTTTTTCTATCGGGGTACATAAAGGATCAAGTGTTTCGTCCACCATTACCAGCTAACATTGACGACCTCAAATCGAGAATTACGATCGCCATCCAAACCGTAACACCAAGACATGCTGACAAGAGTGTTGAACGAGATTGATTATCGCGTAGATGTCGTTCGGGCTGCTCATGGTGTATGGTAAAGAACTTTCAAGGTTCCACGTTCCATTTGATTGGTGAATCAAGGTTGTTGGTAGTTTGGTTTTGATATTATAGACCTTCAAAGTTGGGGTATTNACGTTCCATTTGATTGGTGAATCAAGGTTGTTGGTAGTTTGGTTTTGATATTATAGACCTTCAAAGTTGGGGTATTATTTTATACTCAACCTGTATATGCACAAAGTTTCACAGACACTAGTGATCGTAGGACTACACTACACATAACAAAATAACTAGAACTTGTTATGTTAGCTAAGTAGATGTGAAAAGTTCGTTCGAGTTAATAAGTTGCAAGCAACTGAGTTGTTAGGTTGAGAGATTTTGGTCATCGCTTAACAGCGAGGTCTACAGAGGCGGTGAGTGTGGAAAGAGGTGAACTTGGAGAAGTGGCGGAGTGCAAGGCCAGTGAAAAATGGGAGTGTCCCAAGAAATCCCGCCTGGCAACATCAACGTCCACTATGATTCCCACATGCGAAAATCCGGAAGCGACCCCGCCAGGAATCTAACCCGGTTCGCCTTGGTGGGAGGCGAATAGTCTGACCACTATAGAGTCCCTCGAATTTAAAAAAAAGCGATATCTTTTGTTACCATAGTTGTATTATATCTCCCGTATGTGCATGCGTGAATATATAGTCCCTTGCAATAAGGAGGCCACGGTGGTGTAGTGGTTAGACTACTTTCCTCCAACCTTGACGAATCGGGTTCGATGACCGGCGGCGCTGCTCCCTGATATTCACATGTGGAAATCGTGCCGGACGATGCCGCTGGTCGATGGGTTTTCTCGTGAATATCCTTTTCCCTCCGCTCTTACATTCCGGCGCTGATCCGTACCCACCTCACACCTCGATGTCAAGAGCTTCCCAAGTGTTTCCACTCCACTCTTGCAGTATTTGTGAATCTTGAGGGAACAATTGCTGGCCGGGTGTTTTCCCTTACATTTATGTAACTCATTACCGTCAAATGAAAGCTTAGGATTTTCTTAACACCGTTCCATATTTTGTAAACATATTTTTAAAACTCTGATAAAATTTTACTTCACAGATCTGGTCGCTCTATTATTTTCAACGTATTTGGAATAAACGTGCTGTATTGGAACTCGCTGTGGCGCTGTCAAGTGCGAGTAATGTTTGAGTGACAATGCTATATCAGGTCTTAAGAAGACAAATCCTGTTCCCGAGGTCTAACTGTCACAAATAGGCAATTTTGCTGGAAATTGATTGTAACAATTTTTTAAACTTTTCTTAAAATTACAGACATGATGCTTTTTTAAAAAACGGATTTTCCGTAAACGTCAAAGGACTTTCCGTGAATAATTCCGGTTAACAAAGAGAGAATAACTATAAAATCTTCAATTTACGCAAGACGGGTGTTTCTGTCGAATAAACCAGATGATACTGAAAACTAATGAGCCTACTTTCCTTTACATAGTAGCAAATTAATTTTGGTTCAAGTACTTGAAAGCTTAGATGGTAGGTAGGCGTTGACGTCTCATTGACAGAAATAACATTAGAGATGAAACCAGTAACATGTGAAACAGTACAACGACAATTAAAATACACGAGTGACCTACCGAGGTTTCGAATTCAGTAAACCTCGTAAAATTAAGTTAACTTGCAATCAACTGCAACACGAAGGTAGGATTGGGAGCATCAACTTCGGATGTAATCAGTCTGATGTTTTGAATGATAGGGTTCACTTACCCGAAATATTTACTGCGACATTATTTTTAAAATAAGTATTTTAGCCACTAAAACACATCATTTTACATTGCCTACCATGATGCTAATTGTATGAAAAGTTTGTTGAAAATCAGTTGATTTGTCTCAGACATATCTCATAAAAACCTTATTTTCTTAAATATGGATAACCCACAAAATTGCTTAAAAAGAGGCTCTGTACACGAAGTTTGTAATAGTTAACGTCAACATAAACAGTTATAGTGAATTTGTTAAATTTTTAAATAGATATGCCAAACATATGAAAATATTTGTGTGTCCGCAATTTTTAAAATCATTGCCTGAAGCCATTTCAATCACACAACTATGCTTGGCATTCTGTAGGCATGCAAAATTTTATGGAAATTAGTTGAATTACTCTGCAAATATGACAAAATGTTTAGTTTACTCACCTGACACTACTTTGCAAAATAATCCGGTACAGGAGGATCTCTGTATGCATATCGGTTGATTGGTCCTTGAGATGTCATAAAACCTCCATTGTTCATGTGATGATCTTCATAAATGGAGGGCCAAAAGCTTATATATTAGCATATTATAATATTGTTATTGATAAAATAAACAAAGATATATTCAAATATGTTACCTAGTTTCGTAGATATAGCGCACGGAGATAAAATGTTTCTATATGTACCATTCAGAAAATACGAGATCTACATATTTAAAAAATATAAATGAATACAGCCTACCACAGTACAACTTCTTCGCCAAATTTGAAAGAAATTTGTTGATTGTTTCCCAAGATATGGCATACAAAATATATGATAAATGTAGGACATTCTTTCAAAATGGCGGATAAATGAGGCTTTGCATATACCATTTTTATGAATACAACTGATACTGTCATACTAAGTTAACTTGAAATTTATTTTGTAATTTTGTAGATAAAAATTCGGGGACAAAATGTTTTTGGTCGCCATTTTGAAAATGTGTATGTCTGACTCACTCAAAATTAATCAGTTTACATAGACTGCCATAGTGCTAATTTTTTTCAAAATTTGTTGGAAATCGGTTGTTTTTTAGGAGATTACATAATTTCAATTCGTTAAGTGATACTATATTACAAAATGGCATACAAAAGAGGTTTTGTGTAACAATTTTATTGTTGTTATTTATAAATCTATGATAAAAAGTTTAGTTGGAATTAATTACATGGTTTCAAAGATATAACATACAAAACTACAACAGCTATACTGCCACCATTTTGAAAATATGTGTGTGATAAACCTAAAACATATCAGTTAAAATTCCCAACCGCAGTATCACTTGTTTGCTATACTTGGTTGGAATCGGAAAATTGTTTGACGAGATCACACATAGTAAAAAAGGAGAAAAATTTATTTCAATAGTGATATATGTGTTTTAGTCACCGACCACCAATAACTGATAGACTACTTATACCCTGAAATTCACAACCTTTCAATTAAGACATTATCGTGTATCAAAGGAAGAACGATATTATCGCCTACAAATAAATAAATAAGTCAAAAAAATTAAAGTATTGGTACTCGCAAAATTCAATGAGCAAACAAGTAGATACAGTACTTGACAGTGAAGAAACTGTGCACTATCCCACAGAATTTCTTAGTTCATTGAATCCTTCTAGCATGCCACCGCAGAAACTGATTTTAAAAGTTGTAGCTCCAATAATTTTAGTGCTAAATATAAATACACCGAAATTATGCAACAGGATCGATTACAAAAAAAGTTTAAAAAGTTATCTCATTGAAGGTACTAATGACAAACCTCATGCCTTTGCATTCCGCTTCGGGGGCGGCCATCTTGGCAGCCAGTGTCATTTGCAGGTGCCATCTTTGCAGTCAGTGCCATAATGTGTAAAAATTTGGAAAAATAAATTTTCAAAAAATCATTTTTTTCACAACATTAATTTTCAAAAGTGTNATTATTTTTTTCACAAAATTAATTTTCAAAATTTTGATTCAATATTTCCAAATTTTATATTTAACATTTCAAAATATTTATTTAACTTTTCAAAAGTTCCAAAAAATTATTTTCTCTTGGGCATTCCCTGGCAGCCATGTTAGTTCATGGAGGCTTCCTACACCAACGCCAAGGGGTCACCCATGTTGGTTGTGGCTCCCGAAGACGACGCCATTATGTCATGCCCTGACATTCAAGGGGGCGCCGTCCAATGGTTATGTCATGTCTGGCATTCAAAGGCCGCTGTGTATCAATAAGTAGAGCGCAACTTCACGTTCTTGCATTCAGGCACCGACGATGACGGCTCCCAATAGAGATGCAGGCAGGACATAGCTTCGGAGTCATTATGTCAGGCTCTGGCATTCAAGGGGCCACAGTGAAGCAATGCGTAGAGCGCAACTTCACTCTTTTGCATCCACGCAACGACTATGGAGGCTCCCAACAGAGACGCAGCCAGGACATCAGAACATAGCTTCGGCATCCTTAACTCATGCCCTGGCATTCAAGGGGTAGCGGTGAAGCAATGTGTAGAGCGCAACTTCACTCTCTTGCATTCACGCACCGACGATGGAGGCCCCCAACAGAGATACCAGACAGGACATAGCTGAGGAAGCTACGGGACACCACGCACTCGCATTTCATAGCAAGGGTGCTGCGGTGATGCGATGGGTAGAGCGCAACTTCATGCTCACGCATTCACGCACCGCCGATGGAGACCCCAAACAGAGATGCCAGCCAGGACATAGCTGTGGGAGCTACGGGACACCATACTCTCGCATTTCATAGCAAGGGTGCCATGGTGATGCGATGGGTAGAGCGCAACTTCATGCTCCCACATTCACATGAAGGGGGCAGACGTGTCCTGAGAGAGAGACGCGTGGCTCTGGCTACTAGACTTCCCGCTCCTGCATTCCATAGCAATGGGGGTAGTGCCACCATGATGTAATGGGTAGAGCGCAACTTCGTGCGCTCGCATTCACAGGGGATGGGCAGGTGTGTCCAAAGGAGATTCCTTTAATGACAAGTTAAATGTCACACTCTAGCATCCCTTTTCAATGGTTGCTGAGGTGATGCAATGGAAAGTGCGCATGTTAAAACTTCATGCTCATGTTAGGCGGTGTATTTGCAGCTATAGAGATGAAAAATAAACGACGTAGGCGATAAAGTTAGCCATTTCGCTCGAAGCTAGACAGTCTCCTTAATGACAAAGCCTCGAACGACGTGGACGAGCGAAACTAGGCAGTCACCTTAATGACACGACCGCTCTGGAAGCAATAATTAAGAAGGTAGATGCGAACCTCAGTGCCATCAGTATGATGTCCCTCACCACAACCAAACCTNAGAAGTTAGATGCGAACCTCAGTGCCATCAGTATGATGTCCCTCACCACGACCAAACATTTTCAGAGACGAAGAGCAGCAAGATATTGGAAGGGGTGACGAATAAACTTTGTACAAATCTGCTCGAAGAACTCGACACCCGAAATCAAAACTTTAGTACGATTGGGGCGGCTGCAGTAGCATAGCGGATAAAGTGCGCATGTAAAAAACACCACGCACTTGCACTCCATTGCTATGAGGGGTCGCAGTGATGGAATGCAAGGATGGCAGGTTAAATGGCACCCACTAGCATTCCATTTCGATGGGGGCTTCGGTAGAGTAGTGGACAGAGTGCACACATCGCGCTCCTGCATGCACAGGGCAGGGGGCAGGCGTGTCCCTAACAGAGAGACGGCCACCACCCCTCCATGACATCTATATCCAGGCTGTACGATCATTCAGTACATAAAAAAAGAAGTCATTCAGCATACGTACTTACACGTACGCACGCGCCCACTTCCAAGACACAAGTGGAAGGCAGCTTCGAGAATGGTAAGAAGTCACAGCATGCAATCTCCATAATACAGGAATCTGTGTTTGTATAAATCAGACTCACGTCATTACCATACCACGCTCTTATTATATCATAGAAAAGTGATACATTAACGTTTTGGGTAAGTCAAGTACAGGAAACCCTGCATAGATTGGCTTATTAAATATAATATGTTCATGTTCCAATTTTACCAGCGATAATTTTTTCATTATACATTGTTCTGCATTTGAAAGTCAGTTTAGCAATAAGCATCTCTTGCACACCAATCACAACACACAAGTTCCATGCATTGACGTTTAAGTTTGTTCTCCATGAGTTTGCCGTATATAGCATTGATCATGAGCCTATAAAAGTCTTTCTGAAATGCATTGGTTTCTGCCTGACGTTTCTCTGTGTCGAGCTCAATATATATCTCCAGCCATAACTTCTGACTGAATTGAAGCACACAATGTATATTCTTCAACTTCAACCCATGTCCTAATGCCTGCTTGAGATTAACATAATGAACTATATAGTATCTCTTTGTTGAGGCACAGAGCCAGGTGAAGGGGGGACACATGTACACACCGGGCGACTTTTCAAGTACGTCAACGTCTCACATCCCAAGATGAGCCGAGGTGCCATGGCAGCTGAGTCGTGTCCCAAGAGAAAGTATTAAAAACAAACTCGAATTTGCGGAGAGAAAAAAAACTTGTTTACATGGTTTTACCAACACTCTTCCAGCGCGAATATATTATATTCGAATATATATATTGTGCAGGCGAAGTCGGGAGGGTGATCTCAGATTTTTTCCCAAATCCGAATATACTTAAATTGTTTCATACTTACACATGTAGAGCAGACCGTCCGTTGTAGGTCTTGCTTCCACGACATCTCACGAGATACCATATGATACAATGCTTAGAAAGGCGTAATTATTACGCACATCCCAGCCCCCCGATGTTAGTTTCGAAAAAAAATATATATATATTTACAAAATATGTAAAGTAGAGAACCAATCAGTTGTAGGTCTTGCTTCTATGTCGTTTCAGGAGATACTATATGATGCAATGCTTAGAAAGGTGTTTTTTATTGGAAATATATATTAACAAATACGTAAAGTAGTATGAATAAAAATTATTATTAACATCCCAGGCAGAAACGCAAGGGAACGGCTGCAAGCAGCACACACACGTGATTTGCGGATATATATACATATATATATATAAAATATGTCAAGTAGTAATCACTGCCGCAACTAATCTACTTACGCCTAACACAAATACTACAAGAAGTCGTGTCATTAAGGTGACTGCCTAGTTTCGCTCGTCCACGACGTTCGAGGCTTTGTCATTAAGGAGACTGTCTAGTTTCGAGCGAGACTGTTAACTTTATCGCCTACATCGTTAATTTTTCATCTCCATAGCTGCAAACGCACCGCCTAACATGAGCATGAAGTTTTAACATTGCCGCTGCACGCATTGAAATGGGATGCTAGAGTGTGACATTTAACTTGTCATCTAACGTGTCTCTCTTAGGACACTCCTGCCCCCTCCCCTGTGAATTCGAGCGCATGTAGTTGCGTTCTACCCATTGCATCACAGTGGCAGTACCCCCATTGCTATGGAATGCATGAGCGTGAAGTCTAGTAGCCCGAGGCATGAGTCTGTCTCGGGACACGTCTGCCCCCTCCCCTGTAAATGCAGGAGCATGAAGTTGCACTCTACCCATTGAAATGGTATGCTAGAGCATGAAGTCCCGTAGCCTGAGGCAGGCATCTCTCTCGGGACACGTCTGCCCCATCACCTGTTAATGCGGAAGCATGAAGTTGCGCTCTACCCATCGCATCACTGTGGCACCCTTGCTATGAAATGCGAGAGCGTTGTGTCCCATAGCTCCCGCAGCTATGTTCTGGCTGGCGTCTCAGTTGGGGGCCTCCATCGTCGATGCATGAATGTGTGAGCGTGAAGTTGCATTCTACCCATCGCATCACTGTGGCACCATTGCTATGAAATGCGAGAGCTTTGTGTCCCATAGCTCACGCAGCTATGTTCTGGCTGGCGTCTCTGTTGGGGGGCCTCCATAGTCGGTGCGTGAATGCAAGAGCGTGAAGTTGCGCTTTACCCATTGCTTCACCAAGGCCTCTTGAATGTCAGATCATGATGTACCGACTCCGAAGCTGTGTCCTGGCAGCATCTCTGTTGGGAGCCGCCATAGTCGGTGCGTGAATGCAAGAGCGTGAATCTGCACTCTACCCATTGCTTCACCAAGGCCTCTTGAATGTCAGATCATGACGTAACGACTCCGAAGCTATGTCCTGGCTGCTTCTCTGTTGGGAGCTGCCATAGTCGGTGCGAGAATGCAAGTGTGTGAAGTTTCGCTCTACCCATTGCATCACTGCGGCACCCTTCCAATGGAATGCATGAGCATGAAGTACCGAAGCTATGTCCTGGCTGCGTCTCTGTTGGGAGCCGTCATTGTCGGTGCCTAAATGCAAGAGCTTGAAGTTGTGCTCTACCCATTGCTACACAGCGGCCCTTGAATGCCAGAGCATGACATAACCATTGGGCGGCGCCCCCTTGAATGTCAGAGCATGACATAATGGCATCGTCTTCGGGAGGCACAACCAACATGGCCGACCCTGGTGCGTGAATGCAAGAGCGTGAAGTTGTGCTCTACCCATTGCTTCACCAAGGTCCCCCATGAATGCCAGAGCATAACTGTTGGGTGCATCGTCTTCAGGAGCCACAACCAACATGGCTGACCCCTTGGTGTTGGCGTAGGCAGCCTCCATGTACTAACATGAGCGCCAGGGATTGCCCGAGACAAATAATTTTTTTTTTTTTGGAACTTTTCAAAAGTTAACTTAATATTTAGAAATATTAAATCAATATTTTAAAATATTAAATCAAACTTTTCAAAATTCAATTCATGTTTCCAAATGACATCGTTCGGAACAACAGAAGTAGTTAATAATAGCGCTGCAAATGGTCAACAATTCAATTCAACATCAAAAATCAAAGGCCAAATTTATCACAAAGTGGGCTCATTGCTGCCAATGCCAGACGAACCACATAAATATTTACAAATCTACTTTATGGGCGGTGAGGATGCACGTGTGGATGCACGCTGTAGCTACACTCACCTCAATTCACTTTTTGCAAGACGCATCGTCAGCGAGCTGGACGCTCTATTGAATGAGCACAATGAATTGTTGAAAATATTCAAATCACACATGCACAAATTAGAAAGTGATGACCATGCTATTGTCATTAATCCTGACAAAACACCTGCTGGAGAGCACATTCGTAGATTTAATGTACCTGTTGTTGACGACGTTGCTGGAATTATAGTTGGCGATCGTTCAGCTACACGAGAAATCGTGATTCGTAGAAGAAATAATAATCTCCAGTTCATTGCAGATACACACCGTTCATATGACGCTCTCCAATATCCACTAAAGTTCTGGAAGGGACAAGACGGATATTGCATAAATATTAAACAACGAGATCCCACAACAAGTACTATATTCATTATGTACTTAATTTATTAATAATTTATTTATTATACTTAACTATCGTTAATTTATATTTATGGATATCGATTGATGGTAAGACGCGGTCAGGACAACGTCATTCTACGATGTCGTGAGCTTTGTCAACAATTCATGGTCGACATGTACGTGAAGATAGAGAGCGAACGACTACGATACTAGCTATAATAATCAACAAAAGCTGCGTGTGGAAGAATACATTCACTTGCGAGACGCTATTGTCAACAACGCCTACGTCAACGAAATTGGTAACTCTTTCAATCTACCATCATCGTACATAGGCAGTCCACGTCATATGCAAGAGTATGCACAGGATGCTATGACTTTCGTGCGCGTATATGGACGACCATGTTTATTTATCACGTTCACATGTAATCCATTAAGGACGGAGATTACATCTTTGCTATTGCTTGGACAAAATGCAATATATCGTCATGACATTACAGCACATGTGTTCAGACAAAAATATAAGTCTTTAATAAGTTTTATTACTAAATTACATGCATTCGGCCCCACACGTTGCTGGATGTATACGGTTGAATGGCAAAAGCGTGGATTACCTCNTAAATTACATGCATTCGGCCCCACACGTTGCTGGATGTATACGGTTGAATGGCAAAAGCGTGGATTACCTCATGCACACATTTTGGTTTGGTTCATCGACATAATCCGTCCTGAAGAAATTGATAGTATAATTTCTGCGGAAATCCAAGATCCATCTATTGATCAANGATGGAAAGTGCACAAAACGATATCCGCGACCGTTAGTTGCTGAAACAGTCACAGGGAACGATGGATATCCAGTTTATCGTCGGCGTTCAAAAGAAGATAATGGTCGAACTATCAAAGTTAAAGTTCAAAATCAAGAGATTGAGATCGGAAATGAATTCATTGTACCATATTGCCCGCTGCTATCACGAATTTTCGAAACACATGCAAACGTTGAGAGTTGTCATTCGGCCAAATCAATCAAATATTTGTGCAAGTACGTCACAAAAGGCAGCGACATGGCTGTGTTTGGTATTGCGTCGGAAAATGCGAATGACGAAATCAGCAACTTCCAAATGGGCAGATACGTCAGTACTAATGAAGCACTGTGGCGATTATTGTCATTTCAAATTCATGAAAGATATCCCACAGTTGTACATTTAGCAGTGCATTTGGAAAATGGCCAAAGAGTTTACTTCACTGAGGCTAATGCGGCACAACGAGCTGAGAGACCACCATCGACAACATTGACTAGCTTCTTTGCAATATGTGAAGCAGATCCATTCGCAGCGACGCTGATGTACGTTGAAATGCCCAAGTATTACACTTGGAATCAATCAACAAAGAAATTCCAACGTCGCAAACAAGGAACCCCAGTTCCAGATTGGCCACAGGTGTTTTCCACTGATGCACTAGGTCGCATGTATACTGTTCATCCTAGAAATGATGAATGTTTTTATTTGCGACTGCTGTTGGTACATGTACGTGGACCAAAATCATTCGCGCATTTGAAAACTGTGAATGGCCACCAATGCCAAACATATCGAGAAGCATGTCAACTATTGGGTTTGCTGGAGAACGATTCTCATTGGGATTTAACACTTGCGGATTCAGTTGTTTCATCAAATGCGTACCAAATACGAACGCTGTTCGCAATTATCATCACCACATGTTTTCCTTCACAACCAATTCAGTTATGGAACAAATACAAAGACGACATATGTGAAGATATCTTGCATCGCTTGCGCATTCAAACGAATAATCCTGACATCCAAATAACCGATGAAATCTACAATGAAGGATTGATTCTGATTGAGGATCAATGCTTGACTATTGCAAACAAGCTACTGATTGAAGTAGGAATGATTGCGCCAAATCGATCGATGCACGATGCATTCAACCAAGAATTAAATCGAGAGCTGCAATACAATGTTGATTCATTGCAGGAATTCGTTCGAAATAATGAGCCGTTGCTGAATGAACAGCAAAAACAAGTATACGAAACATTAATGCAAGCGGTGGACAATAATACTGGTGGTCTATTCTTCCTGGACGCACCTGGAGGAACAGGGAAAACATTTGTCATTTCATTTATTTTGGCCACTATTCGATCAAGATGTGACATAGCTTTGGCGTTAGCATCATCTGGAATTGCGGCGACTCTTCTAGATGGCGGTCGTACTGCACATTCTGCGCTTAAGTTGCCACTCAATTTAAACACAATTGATATTCCAACATGCAATATTTCCCGATCCAGTGCAATGGGAAAATTGTTGATGCAATGCAAGCTCATTGTTTGGGATGAGTGCACAATGGCACATAAGAAATCACTTGAAGCACTTAACTTCACACTGAAGGATCTTCGGCGAAATAACAACATCTTTGGCGGCTTGATGATATTGTTGGCAGGCGATTTCAGGCAGACGTTGCCAGTAATTCCCCGTGGAACGCCTGCAGATGAATTGAATGCTTGCCTGAAGGCATCACCTTTATGGAATAACGTAAAAACATTATCGCTAACCACTAATATGAGAGTTCAACTTCAAAATGATCAAAGTGCTGCACAATTTTCCAAACAATTGTTAGCTGTTGGAAATGGAAAAGTCCCAGTTGATGCGACATCTGGATTAATTACTCTTACCAACGAATTTTGCCGATTTGTAGACTCTCAATTAGCTCTTATTGAAAATGTTTTCCCAAACATTAGTGAGAATTATCAGAATTATGCTTGGTTAAGTCAACGAGCAATTCTTGCCGCAAAGAATAATGATGTACACGCACTGAATTTCACCATTCAATCAAAAATTGCTGGCGATTTGGTGACATACAAATCCGTTGATTCCATAAGAGATCCCGATGATGTAGTAAATTATCCAACGGAGTTTTTGAACTCTCTGGAGTTACCAGGATTTCCACCACATAACTTGCAACTCAAAGTTGGTACAGTTATTATGATATTGCGTAATTTGAATCCACCGCGACTTTGCAACGGTACTCGACTTTCGGTAAAAAGACTTATGCCGAATTTGATTGAGGCAACCATTATTAACGGAAAGTACGCAGGTGAAAATGTATGTATTCCTCGAATACCAATGATTCCGACTGATCTTCCGTTTGACTTCAAACGATTGCAATTTCCAGTTCGCCTTGCGTTCGCAATGACAATTAACAAGTCGCAAGGCCAATCGCTTAGTGTTTGCGGGATAAATTTAGAAAATCATTGTTTTTCACATGGGCAGTTATACGTTGCGTGTTCACGAGTTGGGAAACCATCCGCTTTGTTTGTGTTAACGTCAGACCAAAAAACAAAAAATGTGGTTTACCAAAGAGCACTTCAATGAAACGTATTTACTTTGGATTCACTTTCATTTACTTAGAGAAGTTCAATTCATTACTGTTGTGAAATGAAATAAAAATTTTCCTTTTCAAATATAAAAAAAATGTTTCTTCATGTTTTAATCACCAAACAAAATGTTGCATAAAACGAAGCCATCTGGTGGCGAAACGGAGTTCGCCGGGTTTGCTAGTCATTTATTAAAAATATCAAGAACACAGACATTGACATTGACAATCGTTGGGTAGTACCATGAGCAAAACATACGATGCTCATATTAACAGCATCAAATACATTTACAAGTATGTGAATAAAGGCAAAGATATGGCTGTATTTCGAGTGGAAAATACAAACGTTAATGTTCCTCCAGTGAATAACAACGATGAAATAACGCTCTACCATTGGCCGGTACATTAGCTCCAATGAAGCAGTTTGGCGTATCTTTGGTTTCCGAATTCATGAACGGGACCCAGTAGTTATTCAATTAGCCGTCCATCTTGAAAACGGTAAGCGCGTATATTTCATGGACGAGACAGCGATTGATCGTGCTATAAGTCCACCAAAAACTACACTCACCAAATTCTTTGAATTATGTAATCGTGCGGATGCTTTTGGTGCCTTTGCACGGACATTACTTTATACAGAAATTCCACGCTGTTTCACATGGGGTCAAACAAAAAAAAATGGATGCCCTGCAAGCAAGGCACACCGATTGATGCATGTCCCGGTTTATTCAAATCAAACACCTTGAGACGAGTATTTACAGTCAATCCAAGGCAGACTGAGTGCTTTTATCTTCGACTGTTATTGGTTAATGTCACCGGTCCNTTACAGTCAATCCAAGGCAGACTGAGTGCTTTTATCTTCGACTGTTATTGGTTAATGTCACCGGTCCATTGCCATATCAAGATATACGTAAAGTAAATGGACAACAGTATCCAACGTATAAAGATGCATGTCTTGCACTCGGCTTGCTGGAAGACGACAACCAGTGGGAATGTATGCTTGCTGAAGCAGCATTGAACTGTACAGCAAAACAAATTCGTCTACTATTTGCTATAGTGTTGACTACATGTTTCCCGGCCCGTGCAGATACATTGTGGGGTAATCACAAAGATTCAATGAGTGATGATATTTTGCATCAACATCGTTCACGGTGCAACGATCTAAGGATTCCATTCAGCGACACTATGTACAATGAAGCATTGATTGCTATTGAGGATCATTGCATTATGATTGCCAACTTATCACTCAGTCATTTCGGTATGCAATCGCCAAACCGAAGTGCATCTGATTTAATGAACACTTAAATGAATCGTGAACTACAATACAATACTGCAGAATTGGCAGCGATTGTTACTCGCACTGTCCCACTAATGAATGAGGAACAAAGAACCATTTATGACCGCATTATGCTCGCAGTTTCGGCAGGGCAATGTGGATTCTTTTTTTTGGACGCACCAGGTGGAACTATTTCGCTAATTCTCGCGGAAATACGATCGAATAATGGCATCGCATTGGCGGTTGCATCGTCTGGCATTGCGGCAACTTTATTGGATGGAGGCACAACAGCTCATTCAGTATTTAAGCTGCCTCTAAATATTCAAAATAACCCAGATGCAGTGTGCAACATAAGAAAAAATTCGTCTATAGCCACAGTGATGAAACAGTGTAAAATTATCATCTGGGATGAATGCATTATGGCACACAAATATTCGCTTGAGGCGTTGAACAGGACATTGAAAGATCTTAAAAACAACGACACACTATTTGGCGGTACTCTATTACTCCTTTCAGGTTATTTTAGACAAACGCTTCCCGTCATTCCACGTTCAACGTATGCTTATGAAATCAACGCCTGCTTAAAATCATCGCCACTGTGGCGTAATGTTGAAAAATTACAACTGAAAGTAAATATGCGCGTTCAAATGCTTCAAGATCCATCCGCTGAAACTTTCTCAGAACAACTGTTAGATATCGGCGATGGAAAAGTTACTGCAGATGAAACTAGATGCATAAAATTACCGACCGATTTCTGCACAATCATTCATTCACAAGATGCTCTCATTGACCAGATATTTTTTCGATTTACACACACAGTACATTAATCATGAGTAGCTTGCAGAAAGAGCAATTTTAGTAGCAAAAAATGTGAACGTCAACGAATTGAATCTCAAGATACAACAGTTTTTGCCAGGGGACTTGGTCACATACAAATCTATTGATTCAGTTTGCGATACTTCCGAAGCTGTGAATTATCCAGCAGAGTTTTTAAACTCATTAGATTTACCAGGCATGCCACCGCATAATTTACAATTGAAGGTTGGATCTCCGGATATTTTACTTCGTAATTTAAACCCACCACGGCTGTGCAACGGCACGCGATTAGTTATTAAAAAATTAATGAAAAATGTTGTCGAAGCCATCATTTTAAATGGCAAATTCCGAGGTGAAAATATATTGCTACCACGGATCCCTATTATACCCACAGATGTGCCAATTCAATTCAAACGTCTTCAATTTCCAATTAGATTGGCATTTGCAATGATTATCAATAGATCTCAAGGCCAAACGATGTATGTTTGTGGCTTAGATTTGAGCACGCCATGTTTTTCACACGGACAATTACACGTGGCATGCTCTCGAGTGGGCAAACCATCAAGTTTGTTTGTATTAGCTACAGATGGGATGACAAACAATATTGTACACTCTACTGCGTTAAGGGATTGATATTGTTTTTTTGTAAAATTATCATAATTAGCTGCGTATAATTATTTATATAATGAACAAATTTTGATGAATTAAAAATATAAATGATTGGTGTTTTGTTATTTTTATATTCCGTCATCGTTCACAGAGCTCCGCCTCTTCCACTTATATACCACATCCTCACACACTTACAATAAGTTATAGTTATTTTTTTCTACTAATAAAATTACTTGAAATAATTTATATGGCAAAACGTTTGCCGGGTTAGCTAATTATATATATAAATATATTATATATATATAATACTAGCTAACCCTGCCACGCGTTGCTGTGGCATAAAATATTTTGGTTCTATTCATTTCTGTGAAATTAATTGAAAGAAGTATATGTATTTACAAAATCTTTATTATTGAAGTACTTGTTTGTATACAATATTTTTAGTTTTACCATCTTCCGCGCTTATGAATAAGTTGTGTGGTTTTCCAACTCTAGAACACGATACATACAGTTGACCGTGCGAAAAACATTCTGCTTCTAAATCTATTCCGCACATTTGCAATGACTGCCCTTGAGCTTTATTTATTGACATTGTAAATGTAAACCTTACTGGAAACTGTGTTTTTTTGAAAGTGAAAGGGGATTTCTGATGGAATAAATGGAATTCTTGGAAGAAGCACATCTTCTCCTTTGAAAGCACCTTTCAAGATGGTAGCTTCTATAGTATTGCCCATAATTCTTTTTTATTGCAAGTCCTGTGCCGTTGCAAAGTTTTGGTGGATTACAAAGTAAAATACTGGCACTCCTATTTTCGGTTTTAAGAATGTGGAAGGAATCCTGCGACATCAAGCGAATTTAGAAATTCTGGTGGATAATATATCGCTTCATTGTCGTGTAATGTTACATCCACAGATTTGTATGTGACATGTTCGCTTGTCAATAAATATCGACATATATATTAGTATCGATATATCGATATACCAAGCATTGACATACTTATAAGTAACGATAAATCGATATATAGTTTTTTATATAGATAAATAGAACTATTGCTAGATTGAGACTTTAGTATTGTTGGCGTTGCATTGTTTACTAAGGAGCTTCCTGACGCGAAAGCATAATAAAATTGAGTTTTTTGCAGATTTTAGTAACTTTACAGATAATACAGATAAAAAAGAAAGGTGAACAAATAAAAAAACAGAATGCAAATCGGTTCATTTTATTGGAAGTTACACGCTTTCGAACAAACGGACACAAGGTTTTTATATACATAGATTAGTTTTTCGTTTTTAGCTTGCTATCCTGTTTTATTTGACTCGATTCCTTGGTGGAATTTTCTCGCTATGTACATATATATTCTTGCCTACAGTATACTCTGCTTGCATTCAGTCATGTCTGGAAAAACTGCCGTGTTTGAGTGCGTTCCTTTCTTGTGTTGTCCCATTTTGTTTCTACATATTTCGTCAGTGTTGTAATTTTATTCAAGCAGGTTCAAGCAGTTTTATATCATGTGTTGTTTTTTATGTGTTATACGTTGGTCGCAAATACATATATGTATATTTTTCTTAACTAGTTGCTGTCTTGTTTTGGACTATATTCCCTCTTGGAATTTCCCATACTAGTATACATATTTATTATCTCGTCCATAGGTTACTTATCTGTCTTGGAAATGTCTGGACATGTCTGTACATTGTTAAAGGTTAATTTTCGTTTTAATTGTGTTGTCTAATTTGCACGTTTTTATTGGGAATTATTGTCTTTTTTGTGCAAAAACATCTTTTTGGTTTTGNTTTTAATTGTGTTGTCTAATTTGCACGTTTTTATTGGGAATTATTGTCTTTTTTGTGCAAAAACGTCTTTTTGGTTTTGTTTCTCATATATAAATATATAAACTCATTTCCATCAAAAATTGATCACCCTGAAGGTTCCATGGAAGAGGCCCGCAAGTGGGTACAGTCACAGAACATGGTGGTATGTAGACAGAACAAATCCAAATATTGTACCACACGAAGAATGTATTGAAGGGGACCAACACTTGCAGGATGTACTTAGTATGGTGTTAAACCACCCATATGGTCCATACCGTATAAGAAGGCCACTTTCTAACAGTCAGTGAGTGGCAATTGACTAATACGAAACAAACAAAGTGCCATTTAGAAAATCCTGTATCAGCTGATGCACGAACGAACAAAAGTTAATATTATGTTGGCTATTCTGAGTGCACTGCCAACGCACATCAGACAAGCAGAAAATACGCGATAAGAAAGAGTTCCAAGTTTAATTAATACATTTTATTTTATGTGATCACAAAACAGTGGTTGTTAGTGTTAAAAACTAAACTTCGTGATAATGTAGTTATGATTAGGTGATCAAAATGAAATGTACAATAGAACGATACGACGTGGAAAAGTTTTCTGAAGTTGTGCTAACTTCAGAAAGCTTTTTCACGTCTTATAATCCACCTCAAACCTTGCTTTCAACACGTCCATGATATTAATTCCAAAAGCATACAGAAATATTATATAATATTGTTGAATTATTTTTTCTAATAATTTGACGAAACGACACGAATTTTAAATGTATTTTCAGCCCGTAACATAAGAATTATCAATTTTAAAATATACGCCATCTTTTGACCATAAAGAGAGTTACTCAAAACTTCGTCGTGACGTGCTGCGCGCTATCTATCGGATATTCTGCGAGCTATTACCTGCCAGAAATGAATCTCTTTCCTGCGTGATATATAACGAATTTACAAACATTTGCCAATAGTTATATTTTTCCACGAGCTCTGCATAATTTTTAAAGTAACATTTATTTCATATACAACGATTTGGAGTACAAGTCACTTATATTCGGCCGGTAATCGTTCGTCTACGTAAATTATACGCCATGTTGTTCTCTCGAAACCCATCTCCTTGATTCCGTAGACACGCGTGAATAGTTTTTAAGCAATTCTAACGTTATTCCACGTCACATATTTCCAACTCGAATATATTAGCTATAACGTCCAAAGTGTAATAATAGATACAACAGACCGTCTCGCAAATTTTAACCCAAATTCACTATCTCGGACAAATTAAAAAAGAGTTATCAAATATCTAACATTTTATATTTTTACTTTTATAACCTACTTATATTTTTAGACAGATGTCAGTCTTAAAATATCTTAAAATTTGTTTAGCATTACAGTACAATGAGAAGTGGATTAGCTGACAGCGTGTTGATAAAAAATACAGCCCCGAAGTGACGGACGAGCTGATGGCGGAAGGATACGTAGTCAGATGTAAACAGTGGCGCTACTTTCGCCGAGCTGTCAAAAAGTGGCCTTCTTATATGGTACAGAATATACCATGGAGACAGGCGGCGACACAGTCGGAAATCGAGGTGTACTGATATTAGATGTTCTCCTGAAGAATATCTTGCCACAATTGGCGCAACTGACACTCAAAATCCGCTGTATGGTCCCAAACGTTCTCGATGGGTGAGAGGTCTGGGGAACTTGCTGGCCAAGTAAGCTGGTTGATAACATGAAGGCAGGCCAGAAATACCCGTGCTGTGTGAGGCCGGGCATTATCCTTCTGAAAAATAGGATTGTCAAGCTGCAGCAGGAAGGGAAGTACACATGGACACAGAATTTTCTGGACATATCGTAGACGTCAGGATTCCTTCAATCACCACCAGTGAGCGCGGGGATCGTAGGAAACAGCACCCCACACCGTGACACTTCCCATTGAGGCGGCGCGCAGCTCCATAATGTAGCGTTGATCGCGGCTCAGGTCATAATGGGTACTGGTGGACACGGGCGTATCCCCAGCCGCCGTGACATGTCCCTGGATGGGGCACAGCGACGCCCTGCTGGTGGTCCTCCCGGGTCCACCTAAGTTTTCTCGACAGGGTGCGTACTCTTCTCTTCCCTCTGCGGCCTACACCGACTCATAGTGTAGGCAGAACGGTTTAAGTGGCGAGAAAAACGCTGAAAAGTTCAAACTGCCTCTCAAAGGCTGACGATGCTTTTCTCGCGAACTCATCCAGGTGAGCAAAGGTTTGTAGAATGCGCCTTCGGAGCATGCTGCTTGTTCACTGAATTTGGCTCTGTGGCTCACGCTGCTCCCATTGAATAGATATACCAACAGTGGACTTCCCCGGGTTAAAGTTTCTGACCACACCATCAGAAGAGAATCTGTAGTTCTTGGTATGAACACCACGTAGCGCTAGTCCAATGTCGTGGCTGCTGCGTGGGGAAGTCTGCAGCGTTGCCACTGTGACATCTACCTTCTCTCTCATACTCCCTCTCTGTCGCTCCCAGACCAAACTTCAGAACGTGTTCTGAAAGTCTGCTATCCCTGCGAAGCTGGGGCAGACAAGATAGCGAAAACCAAAGTAATTAAGTCAAGCAGTTTATGTCAGTTTACGAAAATACTACGGGTTATGTAAAACGTATGTATTTACAAAATGAAACATAATGTACGGGTAAGGAACGGGAAAGTGGAAAACTACTGACACTGACATAATAAAACAATAAACAGAACTTTATAAAATACAAGCTGTGCCCGTGGCTCCACTCGCATGGACTAAAGAATTATTGTTTAGGTTTTTTGTTAAATAGTCTATGCCTTTCATACATTTTCCTGACAATGTCTGCACTTGCTTTTCAATTTCAATGAGTGCAAGGTGAAAAACTTCGTCACTGAATGTTGCTTGTGAATTCAATGGTAAAAAACGCTTATTAGTATATGTCTGTTATAGATAGATACATGCTACCTCAGAGTTTTTTTTTTGTCTTTTTTATTCTACACCATCTTTTATTACATTATATTGTTCCATCTTTAACAGATTAGACAACATATTGCAAGAGAGAGCGCTGGTGACTAAACTATTTCCGACTTTGTTCTTTATTATCGTCACCGCTTATTCCTAGCATAACAAAATAAATATTAAAATCTGGCCAAAGAACATAGATATGAATTTAAAAAAAAACGTAAATCGGATGTGTGGTTCTCGAGTGATAAGAGCACTAAGAGGCATACAGAGATATGTTGAGATATAAAATATGTATAGATGGGATAACTGTGAGTCAGGTAATGTATCTACATTATCGCATGGACGTTCTGTAGGCTGTGTGTCTAGTTCAGTAGAATAGTGCGTGTGTCTACGTCACATAATATTAGGTGGTCAAATCTCCGTCGTGTGATGAAGGTTTTTATGTTATACATTATTTTTTTATATCTTATGTTATTGTTAGAAAACGTTTATTTCCAGAATTACTTTGTCTGAAAGCAATAATAATATGTAAGTACAGCACAGTGCTTAATGAGATGCACGCTCATACAGCGTTCGCATTCGTCTAAGTACGTAAATGTTCATGTCTCTGGAAATGACAAATGCACGTACATGGGGTAACGAATGTTTGTACGTCTCACGCCCTTACAGCCCATAGGCTACTTTTTCGAAAAATTGTTTATATGTATTCAAAAGTGTTATTCATAATATTTATTTTTCTGAAGAGTGGTATAGAGGCATTTTAACTTTCAAAACAGCCTCTAAGAAGTTCTTAATAATGTTAACTCATAAATCTTTATTGATATAGAACTACCAGGATTTGTGATTGGTTATAAACAGGGCGTGGCAATTAATTTATAGCTAATATGCAGGACAGTGAGATCACTGCCAATTTTTTACAAGGCAAGGCATAGATGTGTTTAATGGTTATATGAAATTTAAAAAATTGATTTTTATTCATACTGTTATGATGTGATCAGGCCTTAGCTGAACGGCCTGCCTGATCACACCTTTAAACAACAAACCAGGGCACCAGCGTGATTGCAACCACACCTTGCAAAAGACAGTTGCAGAAATCCCCTCCACCGGCCAGTAAACTGGGCCAAAAATATTAAACAACGCGCCCGATATAGGCCAGCGTAACAACGGGAGCGGCGTCTTTTGTCGTCGACCCGACCAGAGAGAGTGTGTCCGGCTGTCGTTAACCGCCTCCTAGAAACAGCCTCCGGCAACAACTTGTTCTACCCCTGTAAGGTTAATCACTGTAGTAGTAATGGCGTGAGGTAACAATAAATCTTAATATGATTAAAAAGCATCTTGGTATTTAATTTAAGCTCCTCCAATGAATAGTCACGTAAATAGTTTATTCTATAATCTTTACGTTTAATAAACTCCTTCTTATACTGTTGAGCTCTACCTAATCATGACTCATTATTGAGCTACGCCCTTAGCCACTTACAACTATGAATGACAAAAAAAAAGTTAATTCGTAACAATAACGTTACTAGTGTTGAAATAAAATCTACACTTAGTTTTTTTACCAGTTTTGATAATACATTATATATAACAGATTTTACTGCGTCGTATACTTATTCATTCATTTCTTTAAAAAAATGTCTATGACTTATTAAATAGCAACACTTTCATTGCCATGCGTTTTTAAGCTACAGCTTCTAATGGGTTGACAATTTTAAACTTACGCCTACGTTCAGCACAGATTCAGTATTTTTTTTCCGTCAAAATGCTTGTTCAGAATCTCATCAGATGGCTAGTTTCCGTAACGGATACAAATAAGCATGCCTGTCGGAAGGTATAGAGTATCGAGCTGATTGAAGTATGCTTATATACATAAGTGCATTCCTAGGTTCGGACACAGCCTTAATGACACTTGAATCGAAAAATTTAACGTACTAATTATTTGTACGAACAGTCACCTTCGTGGTTGATCACAACCCCAAACTGTAAACACTGAGTCACATTGTAGACCTTCGTGCGTCTAACATATATTTCTCGACTAGTGACCAATCATTTCCTGTCTATTACCTTTCACATAAGAACGGAATGAAAACTCGACTATGTTGTATGACATCATTAATGACGAATATCAGATTTGCAATTGTAAGTACTAATAGTACGCGTATTTTATCGTGAACACCAAAACTATAATAAAATAATAATAATAAATTACAACTAAAAACAATGACCGTTGTATATTTATGATAATTCATTTTCGCAGACGTAAATAAAACCAAATAGTAGTTGATATCACTGCAAAATACCGGCAAATACTGAATTCTACGACGGAAACAAAACACATGCCATGGTGGCTACTGATAAATCATGGGTTGGGTATTCACAGCTGCAACGAAGGCTGATAACCCGAATGTGTCAGGCTCGCCTTTAGCAGAATGTGAAGGAACACATGGGTTTGCCGGCTACGGAACTGGCAACACTGCACGNAAACTATAATAAAATAATAATAATAAATTACAACTAAAAACAATGACCGTTGTATATTTATGATAATTCATTTTCACAGACGTAAATAAAACCAAATAGTAGTTGATATCACTGCAAAATACCGGCAAATACTGANATGATAATTCATTTTCACAGACGTAAATAAAACCAAATAGTAGTTGATATCACTGCAAAATACCGGCAAATACTGATATCTACGACGGAAACAAAACACATGCCATGGTGGCTACTGATAAATCATGAGTTGGGTATTCACAGCTGCAACGAAGGCTGATAACCCGCATGTGTCAGGCTCGCCTTTAGCAGAATGTGAAGGAACACATGGGTTTGCCGGCTACGGAACTGGCAACACTGCACGGGTTTGAATGCTGCGTCGTCTGCTGCCTGCTAACTCTCAGTCGAGAACACTAGCGCTCCTCTGAATCGTACTAAGAACTAACATAAAAAATTGTTCAGACTTTTCCTTATCCCATGGTCGGTCTAGTGTATAACTTTACACAATGCCGCTACTAACACTAAGGCCTTGTTCGGTGTCTTGCAACTACGAATGATGGTGGAACATTTATGCCCCCTAGTGGCACACCCACGCAAGCAAATCGCATTAAACGCACATGGGACACATGTTGGTCTATGGCGATAGTGTGTGACAACCTTCATTGAATTCACGCGATTCGTTCATGGTGATATTTTTTTCAAATGAATTTATTTTGTACAATTTTTGGTGAAATTTTTGTCTTATTATGCCATAACTTACTTTTTTACTGATTTTCTAGTTTTTAGCTACTTCAATGGAGCACTTGCTGAGGAAAATTAAGAACGTTAATACTTTTCTCGCTGAAAGCTCAGTGCTATGAGAGTTGGATAACAGAAAAATGATTTCTTCATGTTTGTAACTGATGCTGTTACACGGACGAGCTGGCCATGTCGAAGAAGGAAAGGGGAGGGGGAAATCACGTCTCCCCCCCAATACTCTTTTTCGGGGAACAGCCTTGTTTCTTCGATATATGTTCGTCTTGATTTTATTTCAGAAATGGGATACAAACAGTTAATCATCCTTTGATGTTGGTTTGAGATGAGTAATAATATTTTAAGCTAAAATAATTTCAGTGAACATTAAACCACGTATAATAAAAGAGAGCTAAACATTTACTTTTATAAAAAGTGAAACCTAAACTATTTCGTTAAAACAGCAAATATCGAATATGCCAAGCACAAATGTTTCTTCACCTTGCAGTTGCTTTAGAAACTTACCACCCACACACTGGAATAGTTAACCAAAAAATTAAAAGGAAGATATAAATTTGTANCAATTTGTAAATTTTAAAAACATTAGATCCAGGTATAGGAAATTTTTTGGAATGCTTCCAATGACTTTGCAATTCAACAGTTATTTTTCTTCATTTATACTGACGATATAAAGCAATTTTCCTGAGTCAAAGTTAACGAAGTATTACGCAGAGTCAAATGTAAGAATAGGTTACATTAGTACGCTTACAAAATAGCTGTAAAACATAGCAAATTAACTTCATTAGTTCCCATGGCCACAACTAAAGTAATAAAAAATTTAAATAAAAATAAGACAGATAATGACCATAATGTCACATACATTGCCTACGTGGTGTTAGGTAACATCAAATATAGTATAAAGTGTTACGTAAACTAAAAATGTTATGCATAATGACAGGAGAGCCTAGGTATTTTTCTAAAGAATAAATTAATGTATCACGACTACACACATAAAAGCATACAAGTGTAGATTCAATCCCTCCTCCACATTTCAGCTCCAATTTGCAACACAAGCATAAGACAGATCTGCGGTGAAGAATCCTAATGCTATAATTGTCAACTTAAAATGTACTAAAGCAAAATCAAACGTGTGCGTATACACTTATTCATACTGTTAAGAGATACTACTCGTATTTTGAAAGTTTAAAGCAAATTAATATCTGGGAAATGTGGACATAATCTGGCTCTGTTGTGCAGTGGGAAGCGTTATGTCGGGTTCACATGTATTCCGAGCACGCCAAACAGAGCGGAAAACTGGAACAGCCAGTCAGAAAATATCCTCGTTTTCCGCACGAGCTGCGGCGACAAATTGAGCCCATTCCACTAATTTGTTCGATAATCAAAGAATAGTTTNTCCTCGTTTTCCGCACGAGCTGCGGCGACAAATTGAGCCCATTCCACTAATTTGTTCGATAATCAAAGAATAGTTTTAGTGTTTTATGATGAAATATGTGAACATAAATATTCGTTTTATTCAACGCTCGTATGAAATAAATATATTTAAAAAATCAACAGATAGGTAGCACTGACGTGTAAAGTATTTTTGAAAGTATAAAACGAAATTGACATGACTTGAAAATAATTTACTATAAATTCGTACCAGAATGGGATTATAAATAAAAAAGAATAGAAAAACGCAAGCTTGTAGTTTGTTGTCCGTCACTTATTTTGGAATCTTGGTATTAAAAATGAAGAGCGAAACAGCGTGGTCGTAAACAAATTGCAATCAAATAGCAAAATGGTAACCCAGAATGATCTGCTTACACGTGAACAACCACAGGTTCTGACAGTTAAGTGCGTTCGGCGTGATCTACGTAATGTGAATAAAGCTTTACTGTCTCCAGCCAGACCGACCCGGGTTCTGTTCCCAGCGCCCTCCTTTCTGGCGGTGGTATGACGAGAACTGGGGTTGACCCAGCCCCGAGAGGAAGATCGAGGAGCCACCTGGAGTAAAGATGTTCATGCACTGGCCGAGAAAAAATTGCGCAGTGAACCCTTACCAATATCGACAGCACCTGAGTAGTTAGAAATGACGTGTTTAAACGCAGCTTCGTGAGACGGAGCCACCGAACATTGATAAGAAAAAGTCATATGTCGTGTTTTTTTTCCATTTTCCCTTCCAAATATCTGTTTTTCCCTTAAAAAAAAAAAAGTCAAAATGTCCCTTTTTCCAAAAAGTTTTCAAAATTTTAATGACCCCACAATGTGGAGGAATGACTCCTTTTTGGACAATGCTCTTGCATTCCAGGCTAGGAGGTTTTCTCCTAATATTCCCTAATTCTATTACCATTTAAGTCCTTCCTATTTTAAAACCTCACGCTCTTGCATTCCATTGGGGTGCCACGGTGATGCAACAGATAGATGAGATGTGAAGTTAACATACTTCACGCCCTCGCATTCCATTTCGGGGGGTTGGCACGGTGATGCAACGGATAGGGCGCATGTTAAACGTCACGCTATTGCATTCCAAGCTGGGAGGGATATCTCAGGGTTTTTCCAATTTCAAAATTGATGGGGTGTAGCGGTGATGTAGCGGATAGACTTCTCGTTTCTCAGGGACATGTCATAGCCCCAGGCGATGGGATGCAGTGGTGACGAAGTGGATAGACGTCTCGCTTCCCAGCGCTTCCATTCTCTTGCATGCCAAGCTGGAAGGGTTATCTCAGAGTCTTCCCAAAATCAATTAACATTTAAGTCCATCCTGCGAGATGATATACATTACGCTCTTGCATGCCAAGCTGGGAAGGTTACCTCAGAGTCTTCCCAAATTCGATTATCATTTAAGTCCACCCTGCGAGATGATATACATTACGCTCTTGCATGCCAAGCTGGGAAGGTTACCTCAGAGTCTTCCCAAATTCGATTATCATTTAAGTCCATCCTACATGCGACAACGCACATATGGGCTTGAGTAATGGCAAAGTATTTCAAAAAACATGTTTAAATAATCTTTCATGTTCCATTATAGCCGAAGGCTCTCACCAGAGTCCTAGAGCAATGTCTGATTCGAAAACACAGATAGGCTTGGGCNAAACTTGAATGTTAAAATAATAATCGTTCATATACCGTTATAGCTCCCGTCTCGTTGAGAGAAAATACGTTAAATGTTGTTACCGGACTTAGCCCCAGGCGACAGGGTGCCGCGGCGACGAAGCGGATAGACGTCTTGTTGCCCAGCGGCCATGACGTAGCTTCAGGCGACGGGGTGCCGCAGTGACGCAATGGATAGACGACTCGTTTCCCAGTGGCCATGTGGTTCTACGGTGAACAAGTGGATAGCCGTCTCGCTTCTCAGTGGTTCCATGCTCTTGCATGCCTACCTGGGAGGGTCATCTCAGAGTCTTCCCAAAATCAATTAACATTTAAGTCCATCCTACGAGAATAAATTTTTTTTTGGAAATGTAAAAACTTTATCAACAAAATGGCCGCTGTTGCAACGCCATATTGGCAGCCAGTGCGTTGCGTCGGCAGCCGTTTTGTTTTCAAAATTTTCAGGAAAATTTCACAATATTTTTTTTTTTAAAAATACAGTAGAACCTCGATTAACCATGTCTCGAATATCCGTGTTCGCGATTAACCGTGCTCGCTATTCTGGGATAATTATTTTTTTTTTGTTTTTGTAAGGGGTTCAATTCTAAAAAAACGTACAGGCACAAAGGAAAGGCATAGGCGAGTAAGCAGGAAGTTTGATATATATAACTTACTAGAAACTTCAGACAGAGACCCGGTACTCCCAAGAAAATAATGCAGCCGAACCATTATTAAAATTTTGTAAGAAATTTAGCTAGTAGGCCATACTTTAGTCTAAGAAATTGTCCCCTTTTCTCTTCCTTTTCAAACGGCTCAATTGTTCATTTCACACTTCTCAGTTTGGTTCTGGCCGTCGCTTTACATAGTCCTTCCGAGCAGTCAACAATGAGTGCTAAACGTCACCGTTTCGTGCTTTCTCTAGAAAAAATGGATAGATCATAAACCGTGCTGTAGATCGTGCTGTAAGTGCAAAAAAACCTACGGATGAGTTCGGTGTGGGTGAACAGACCGTGCGTGACTTAATGAAGCAAAAAAATTACATTTTCAAGCTCATATCTTCTGCAGAATCCTCTTCTGAGCTATCAGTTGCGAGAAAAACTATGAAAAAGTCATCATTATCTGACATGGAATCTGCTCTTTTTGAGTGGTTTAAACAGAAGCGTACTGAAGGAATTCCGATTTCTGGCCCAATGGTTCGTGAAAAAGCAGAATGGTTTCATGAAAATTTTTAAATTGAGGAAAAATTTAATGCTCCAGGGCTGGTTATTTAGGTTCAAAACTCGACACGGTATAAGACAGTTGGACATCCAAGGTGAATCTCTGAGTGAAGACTTGACTACTGCAACATTGTTCAATGATGAATTCAATTCATTGCTTTCAACGTTGAACCTGTCCCCTGACCAAGTGTTCAACGCAGATGAGTCAGGTCTATTATGAGAAATGCTACCCTCAAAATCATTCGCTGCGTGATCTGAAAAATCAGCTCCTGGACACAAATCTAGCAAAGAACGACTGACCATTCTGACGTGTTCAAATGCGACTGGGACACACAAGCTCAAATTAACCATAATTGGGAAAGCTAAAAAAACCAAGATCTTTTAAAGGAACAGAAATGAGATGTTTTCCATGTGACTATTACAATCACCCAAAAGCTTGGATGAACCAGGCTATTTTTCGTGAATGGTTATTCAACGTTTTTGTACCATCTGTAACGAAATTTCTGGATGAGAAAGGGATACCAAAAAAAGCTGGTCTTCTGCTTGATAATCCCCCTTCACTTCCCCACAGTCTCTAACCCTGAAAACAAAGGATGGTCAAATTTTTGTCTACTACCTACCACCTAACCTGACTTCCTTAATCCAGCCAATGGATCAAAACCACTAAAGGACAATCTTTTTTTCCGTGTTTTTCTATAAAAAGGCAATTATTTTACAGGAAAATTACAATTTAGATTCATTGAAAGATTTTCTGACAAAGTGGACCATTAAAGACGCCATTTTCGCAGTATGTGAGGCTTGGGAAAACGTACCTGCAGGTACTTTAAGACTTTCGTTGGCAAAAATCATAGATCAAGGTTATAATGACGAAGAAAATATAGAAGAGGGGGATATAGAAGCTTGTCTTGAGCTTGCCACATCAATTCCAG
>NQII01013368.1:0-21394 GCA_002778355.1 Clitarchus hookeri
GTGCTATTCAATCGAATTTCAACTCATTGTGCCACCAAGAACAACCGTTTTGTTTCTGACGTTCGCGTTTTAATTTTATGGTTTCCCGCTCCTTTGCTATCCAACACTGTTGGAGCACACAATATTAAACAATGCAGAAGCGAAACAGTCGCGAGCACTAGCCGCACACTTCTGCAAAATGGCGTCGCCGGCCAGCTACATGCCGGCCAGCAAATGTTATTTGAACTGTCCTCCAGGAAGTTCGTCCCGAGGTACTGCCTTTTCAATTGTGTTTCGCCGTGCTTCTGGCGAATCAGGCCGCTTCGACTTTGCACGTGGTTAGATTGCACGATACACTAAGTATTTTCGATTCAGTATTCATAAGTGTATTGTATTTTAGGCATTTAATGTCGCTCGGTAATAGTCCACAAACGTTAAGTAGAAAGATATTATTCTTCAGCACACTTACGTAACATCGACTCGTGAATCGCCAACACAACAGGCAGAATCAATTGTTCAAAAGGTAATGGACACGTCTGTTAAGATTTCGATTGTTAACAGACTGATGCTTCCAAGAAGAAACATATTTGGCGTATCTTTAATATATCCGTGTTGTATTGAAAATAGGATATATATGTACTATTACTTTAAATTGCAAAGTTAGATCAGTTGACATGATTTTAATGTTATAGAAAAAAAAATTGTCCAGTGCTGGTAAACCTTGATGTTGGTTACCATGTAGCTGGCATAGGAGTAGTAAGAAAATGGGTATACCACGCCACCCTGCATCCTGGCGGGAAGTCGGGAGCCACAGCGGCCATTTTGGATAATGTTACGCCGATACCTCAAGCTCTGTCATTCCTCTTCAGCTGCAGTCACCTTGTTTTGTTACCTTAGAATTTCCCTTATTTCTTTTTTTTTTCCTTATTTCCAAACTTCTGCTCTATCATTCCGCCTTATTTTTCATGCTCTGGCATTCCGATTTTTTACTTCATGCTCTGTCATTCTGCGTAGTTATTTTGTAAAGCTCTCTCATTCCTTCCTGTCTCTCGCCAGCACTATCTCTTAGTTTTTCATATGCTTTCTGGTCCCTTTTTCTCTTTTGCCTTCTATCATTCCTTCTTGTCTCTCATCCCATTATCTCTCACTTGCTTTTTTTAAGTCCTCCATCTTTAATTCCCCTATCTGCCAGCAGTCTTCTGCTGTAGGCAGCCATCTTTAATTCTAGCGCCCGCCACCATAGCGTGTATGCTAAGATCTACCGTTCGCAGTTAGGAGCGCTGGTATTTAAGCGGCCATTTTGTGTGTTAGTAATCACATCGCCTGCAGCGGTGCACTAGAATCGAGGAGTTTAGTTATGTCGGTGGTCACAAGGAGCACTGGAATATTTTTACTTGGATGTTGTTTCCGAACTTAAAAAAATGCTGGAGGCAAATGGGTTCGTTATGGCATTCCTTGGGTCGGCAGTCCAGCGTTCGAGACCTCAGGAGTACGGCGACATAAAGGAAAGGACGGTGTTAAATGTCGAATACATAAAGTTATATCACCATTCTATCACTTGGAAAAAAATTCAACACACTGCGACTTTAAATAAAAGTCATATAAAAACCCAAAATGATAAAATTAAAATATAAAAATGGCATATTAAAATAAACGAGAACTGCAGGCCCTGCATGTGAGAGCCCGCGCCTTTATATGAGTAAAAATTATATATAAAATCAGCCGCACCTCTTCTATGTCTATTCCAGCCCGTGTGAGAAATAGAGTGGTGGAGTCAATTACGCCGTAAACCATCCTATAAGCATAGTTGGTCTTCATTTCCCATCCACCGAAGCTATAGTTGTGAAATTCATAACATAGGCATCACTCACGACGACAAACAGTGTGGAGTGGGTAAGTATGCACAAAGACCACTTATAAGCATAGTAGGCTGTATTTTTCCGAACTGTTTAAGGTACAGCCACCAAATTAATATCATATCCATCACCCAGAAGACGAACATAATTGTCGGGTCAAGTACAAATTAAGCCTTCGTATAAGCACAGTTGGATGCAATTATCCACCCAGCGATTATATATTCACCAAATTCAACGCATAGACATCACCTCCGATAAAGAACAGAGCGGTATGGTCTAGCATACTTTAAGCCCTCTTCAAAGCATAGTTGTCTGCCATTTACCATCCACTGAAGCTATATTCACCAAATTCATGTCATAGACATCACCCATGATGACGAACAGGATGGAGTGGGAAATTACGCTGTAGGCCTTCTTATAATCAAAGATAACTGAAATTTCCCATCCACTAAAGCCATAGTCACCAAGTTCATAACTTAGGCATAATGCATAAAGACTAACAGGCTGGAGGGGGTAATTATACATTAAGTTCTCATATAAGCATAGTAAGATACCATTTATCGTCCACCGAATCTATAGTAACCAAATTCATAACATAGACATCGACCCTGTCAGCGAACAAGATGGCGGGGTCATGTAAAACCCTAAGCCCTCTTATAAGCATAGTTGACAACCTTTATTGATCTGCTGAAGTCAAAATCATCCAATTTAGATCATATGCATCGCTCCCAACATCGATCAGGGCAGTGAGGTTAATTTAACAATAACCCATCCTATAAGCATAGTTCTCTGCCATTACATATCTGCTGAAGTAACAGACGGCAAATGCATATCACAGGCATGACCTTTGACTGTAATCAAGAAGATAAGGACAAGTAGTCCTTAAGCACTGTTATAAGCATAGTTGGACATTATTTCCGAACCTTGAAGTTCGAGAACACGTAACACACAACAAAAATTGTAATGTATGTACTTGTCTATACAATGACATTAGAAAGAAATGGTTATGTGTAAAATCGATGAAAATATGATTGAAAAAGAATAATATTTGTTAACAATTAATACAATTTTAATCTAATCGTTCACAATTTATGAAAAAATATATATATAATTTTCTGTAGTATTCTTCGAACTCACTTTCTTCGTAGAGCTGCAACTATCTGCACAACCAATGCATAGCATACCAAACTATACTAGAGCAGCTGTCATAATTTAAAAGAAAATAAACTGCATTTCTTGTATAGATTGTACACTGAAGAGCCAAAAAAACTGGTATAGGCGTGCGTATGCAAATAACAGAGGTANGCTACAATGGCAAGTTATCAAGATTTAAGTGAGTTTGAACGTGGTGTTATAGTCGGCGCACGAGAGATGGGACATAGCATCTCCGAGGTAGTGATAAACTGTGGATTTTCGCGTACGGCCATTTCACGAGTGTACCGTGAATATCGGGAATCCGGTAAAACATCAAATCTTCGACATCACTGCGGCCGGAAAAGGATCTTCAAAGAACGGGACAAACGACGACTGACGAGAATAATTAAACGTGACAGACGTGCAACCCTTTCTCAAATTGGTGCAGATTTCAATGCTGGGTCATCAACAAGTACCAGCGTGCGAACTATTCAACGGACCGTCATTGATGTGGGCTTTCGGAGCCGAATGCCTACACGATATTAGGCAGGTGTACCAGTTTTTTGGCTCTTCAGTGTATTATATGTGATAGAGTAATGTACGTAATTTTATAAATGTCATAGTGTTATAGCCTGAAAGTATTGTAAACGTATTGTATACTGATTTTAAAAATATTTTTGTTAAATTTTCAATTTTTTTTTTGTAATATGCAATAATTGAAACTAACTTTAAGTATAATTTTTTCATGTAAGAACATAGACGTTACTATTTACTTCTAAAGTAAATTTTTAAACTCTGTTCAAAGAGAAACTAAATACGCGTTATTTTCATTTCGAGCTGTAATCTTTTGTCCACTGGAAGAAAATGCGTCGAATAGTCCACATGCCTGACTGTACGGAAATTGTGGAACAAGCATTTGAAGCTACTGTAATGTGATACTAAGGGGAAGGGACAGGATGAGGGTGACTCACACAAATAGTCTGGCCAGTACGAGTGTCACTACTTGTTGTGCAGTCTGGTTTAGGTGCGCTGCCAGGTGTGTTGCGACCAAGTGAAAGCAGACTAAAAAAGGTAGCATACACTACTTCTAGATGCATGTCACCACTAATAACGGCCTCCTTCCAAATTCCTAACCTAATATTNCCAGCACTAATAACGGCCTCCTTCCAAATTCCTAACTTAATATTCAACAATTTGCCACTAACGTGACGTCATCGTCTAAAGAATTCGTGCTCCTGGCCTCGTTGCAGTCAGTGCAGAAGATGGGCCGGAAGTAGAATGACGCAGCTCCACACAGATGCAACTTCTTGTATGGGTAGGAACTTCTTGTTTGCTCATTCTGCGCATTGTAGAGAAATCTGAATGTGGCCAGTTGGTTATGCATGTTACGGAACATAGCCATGGCCGCCATTCCTGCTGTGGTTTGGTAACAGTCTCCATGTGTGAAGGTTAGCATGAAGGAAATAAGCGAATTGCTGTTTTATACCAAGAAAACCAAAAAATTTCGAATGGAAGTAATGACAGTAATCACATTTTTTTTTTCATTATGTATTAAATGTTTGATAATATCTTTCAAAACATTCTAAATAAAAACTAATTTCTTTCTATATTTTAATTTAAGTTTTACGTAAGAATAGTTTCACCCCGAACTGATCATCAGACCCTTTTCTTTTAATACTTATTGCCTTGCGGAAGCTTCACGAAGTATCTCGCAAACGTTTATATTTTATTTTCAGCATTACATGTAGCACTATTGTTTGTTAATTTTCAGAAAATTTTTACTGTCTTCAGCAAACACACCCTCTGCTTTTATTGTACAATACTGGCCCACAAAGTTACTAGAGAAGGATCAAATCTTTTCTCATGTACAGTCTTACTGGTTCATTCTCTAATTTTGTTGTATTTTTATTCAACGACAAAATAAGGTATATATTCTTTCATTGCACATTAAAATACTTTCGAACCAGGCGGCTGCTATTTTTCAACCAGCGAGAAAAATTGCAACTCCAGATTATTTACGGTCGTTTACATCCTGTTTACAAACAAAAGTTTTTTTCGTACGTAAAAAAATTAAGAAACTTTTTAAATGCTTGGATATAACGATTTAAAAAATGTCTTCAGGCTTATTTAAAAACTTTGAAATACAGAAAATGTTACAGCGTTCTCGAGCACGAATTACTTACCAAAGCCTTCCACAAAGTCTTTCCAAATTCCATTTAAACCTTTTGAAAAATGGCGAAACGTAACTTAGTTGATTTATAAGAGTCACCTGATTTAAGTAAATTTTTAAATTTTCTGTCCGCAAGAGTTTTGTAAGGCTATTTGTTCTTTAAAACGTTTACGTAAATAACCACCTGCTTTTCATATAACGTAAAAGTAACTTACTGAACAAATATGTTAACATACCTGTTACTTGTTTCTTCTTAATAAAAATTTTATTTTCAAGTCTTACGTATTTTTTGAGGTATAACAGCTTTATTTGCACTTCACCAAATATGTACACTGTTAATTATAAACCATTACATTAGTCATTACTATGCCCGGGGAAATAAATTACTTTTTAAAATTAGAGGTAAAGAAAAATTTCGAGAAATACTATTTATTTCTGAGTCTTTTGTTTGGTGGCGAAGTTGAGGCAGCAGCTTTGTCTTACTTGCACACTTTTAAACCCCAATATAAACTTCCGATTTATAGTGCACAGAGAAAAACAAAACGTTACGTACAATAAATGCAATACAAAAGCTCCAGAAGTTTGTTGTGATAAATTTTTCAGAACCTTATTATAATGTTATTTCACTCATACGTTTACAGATTAAAATATGNGATAAATTTTTCAGAACCTTATTATAATGTTATTTCACTCATACGTTTACAGATTAAAATATGGCAGTTTATATTTGCACGTTCAAGCTGACACAAGTAACATAGGTTCCTCGTTAAATATCCCTAGCAATTTAAAGTGTAACACTTGCAAGTTACATTAATGAATATGTTTTTTGTGCACGATTTAGTCCGGTGGTGAGCTATCGTCACTTATACANACACTTGCAAGTTACATTAATGAATATGTTTTTTGTGCACGATTTAGTCCGGTGGTGAGCTATCGTCACTTATACAGTCCATCAAATAAAATCATTCGTTGCTACAAAATATTTTGCAAGAAAATTTTATGTAAAATGCTTATAAAAATATTACCAGAATACGTATTAACACAACTTTAAAAGTACTACTGTATCAGCAGATAATTAGACGAAAAAACAAGGCCAATGTTTTTAAAAAAAAATTTCCACTACATTTCTAAATACAAAAATGTTTTTCCTAACATTATATCATTAGGGAACAAGATATTTGGTGCAAACATTATGCACTTACATCGTGAAAAATAACAGAATTCTAGGTATATTTCCCGGAAATAAACACTGCCAATATAAGCTTCATTATCGAATGATACTGCCATAATTTTGTATACAAGTAAAAATAGCGAATCTTAAATGCTCCCAACCTATGTAATCAATAATGAAAAGTTTACAAAAATGTATTATTGGCTTTTCCAATGTACCTATCTTCCATACCGGCATGTGTGTTGTCATACACATGGGCGGAGTACTGCTAACCCAAGACAACGAGAGGAGAAGATTGGGCTTTCTCGCCTGTTTCGAGTAAAGGTACTCCGGAGGGTGACACTTGGTGTCACTGCGACGCAGCGCTCCCCCGAGTCTTAAGGCCGCCCGTGTGTCATTTATTGCTAGTTTCGGGCCGCGGTTTAACTCTACCTGGGGACCAATTATTGAAACTACCGGAATTATTCTTCTGGAGGAAATATGCCATTCCGTTATAGGAATGCCTAGAGCCAATTTTTGAATACTCTATAGCGGAATTGTATACCGGAATCGGTCCATGAAGTGTCGAAATGAATCCGACAGCTAGGTAGCTGCCGGAATCGCCATTCCTCTACACTCAGATTTGTCTATAATCCTTTGTATGATGTAGGAAACTTTAANACGAGAGGAGAAGATTGGGCTTTCTCGCCTGTTTCGAGTAAAGGTACTCCGGAGGGTGACACTTGGTGTCACTGCGACGCAGCGCTCGCCCGAGTCTTAAGGCCGCCCGTGTGTCATTTATTGCTAGTTTCGGGCCGCGGTTTAACTCTACCTGGGGACCAATTATTGAAACTACCGGAATTATTCTTCTGGAGGAAATATGCCATTCCGTTATAGGAATGCCTAGAGCCAATTTTTGAATACTCTATAGCGGAATTGTATACCGGAATCGGTCCATGAAGTGTCGAAATGAATCCGACAGCTAGGTAGCTGCCGGAATCGCCATTCCTCTACACTCAGATTTGTCTATAATCCTTTGTATGATGTTGGAAACTTTAAAACGCACTCGCGCGTGGTTTAATATAAATATAATTAACAAAGGAATGTAAAATTGTTATCTCATATGAAATTATCAAGGTGTTTACATATCTATGAAAAAATCATGTAAACAAAGATAAGTTGGTAGGTGAAAATTAATAGAATTGCTAAAAATGTAATGTTAAATATTACACGAAACTGCTGAAACATAAAATGTATAACGAAATCAATTTTGCAAGAAAAGCTGTAGTTGCGAAACGTAGTTAGTACTGTGAATCAAAACGTAATAAATTTGTTTTACACGTGCAAACATCAATGAAAAATATTTTATACTTTACATCCATAGCCGGAATGTTAGCAAAATTTTTGTAATGGTATATTTACACCCGAAAAATATAAATTGTTATAGTGATACTTTTTAATTTGCATTTTATCATTTGTTACAGTATGGTAAAGCGTTTTACTGTTCTTTTGTGAATAAAGTAAAGATACAGTAATTAAATATAACAATTTCTTAAATATATTCTTAATTAATACAAAACCTTTATCTAGCGGCAATATGAGATAACTCTTTAACGTGTTCTTTCATGGACTAAGTTATTTAATTGGCAAATATTAGCGTAGTTACATCAATACAAGTTCTTTTAAGGAAAAAACAAATCTACATGAAAAATAAGTGTTCCTGTTAATTACCAATGTCTGAATTCATTATTTATAATTTATCGGTTAAAAATTTCGTCTTTAAAGGAGTTGCAATTACTTAATCCGGATTATTTACAAATAAATAAAATATATATTAATGTATTTTAAAGCAAATTTTCCTACAACAGATTTAACGTGATTGGTCCAACTTCGGTGGCGACACACGTAATGCAACGATGCCAAGTTGTAAAACAGATTCTTCAAAAATTCTACATATTTTATTTCGATAGTTACTAGTCGTCTCAAAAATTTATATTTTGTAATCGCAACACTCGTTACCGGAATGGAAGTATCGGAACAATCCGCTGGAGGATTTATTCCGATAGCAAAAAAATTGGGCCCTAGTTTAATTTGAGTATATTTGTTTTATTAGGCCTGACTAATATTTATCAGTTATCTTCAGCTAATTCCTTGGGGGTATTCTGCGGAATGATTACATGCGCATGAAAAGCTATGTTCATCTAAATTTTTCTTGCAAAGCTAATGAAGAATTTATTTTTATGTNGGAATGATTACATGCGCATGAAAAGCTATGTTCATGTAAATTTTTCTTGCAAAGCTAATGAAGAATTTATTTTTATGTAAATCTCTTTCGTGACAGTAATAAAAATATATCAGAGAAAGAATATGTTATATATATATATATATTGCAAAACAGTAGCTGTGCCAACGTGCAAACGAGTATTATATACAAGTTTTACCCTTAGCTGTTGTCTTGACTGGCGAGGGCCAACCTCCCTTTGCTAGCAGTCTTGCTGGTATAATCCATTCACGGTATCTTCGATACTTTTGAAAAGAACCTTTGAAAAATCACCCTAGGAGTTACATGTTGAATTGGTTATAAAAAAATTGTATATGTAAAAAGGTTTTGTCTTGCTTTTAGCACTGAAGCACTATATAAATTGGTTGTTTTAAGTTTTAAGTATATTTTTTCAATAAATTATAATAATTTGTTAAAAGTCCGTACGAATTAACAACGGATTTTGAAGGGACATGTTGGTTATAGCTGAAAAGAAATAGTTCGTAGGTTAAATATTAATATGTATAAATTTAATGCCGTAATTGTAAAGTTAATATTGCTAAACTATATATTTACATTTTTACGTAGCACTCATGGGTAAAGATTTCACCGTTATTAATTGAAATTAAATAAATTTCAGTTGTTGTCCAGCGGACTCGTACACTCCATCTTGTTCGTTTGGGCACGTTTTTTTCAGAAGTATAACCACGCCATATTGGAGACGCTGAATTGTGGTTATAAAACTAACGTAACACATTCTTTCTACTTACAAGATAATTCTAGGTTAAGATGTAATTTTAGTATTAGCGTTGTTATTTCTGCAGTTTATCAAATAAACGTGCAAAATATAGAAAGGCATTTGAATATTTCCGTTACGTTATTCCCTTCGCAAAGAATGCAAAGGAATCGAATTTTGGTCGCCGCCAACTGATAATCGATTATTTTCGAAAGCTTTTTGTGGAGACCAAGAGATGGCAGCACATTAGCGTTGGTTCTTCAGTGCCAAATGTTAGCCGTGACTCGTCTTTCCGCCGCATAGTGTTGTTTTTATGTTGCAGTGAAGAAGCGCGACAGTTCTTGATGGAACAGAGATGTACCTACACCGCAGGTTTCAAAATGAAAGTGATTTTGTTCGCTGAAGAGTTTGGAAATCGAGCCGCGGGCCGTGAATTCGTAGTAAATGAAACGTTAGTGCGGGGCTGGAGGAATTTTTCTCACTTATAAGTCGCACCCCAAGTTTTCAATAAATTTTTTTTTAAATAAAATGTGCCACTTATATGCGATAAAATACGGTACCATTTATCACAGTGAAATCTTTAACCTGAGTGCTACTTCCAAAAGTTTATTATGTAAAATTTAACTTTTTCCTTACACCAAATATGTAAATAAATCTTAATATAATAAGTAAACTTTAATTAAATTATATAATTAACAGTTCCGATATATACTTCAATCTACCTTTTTGTATGTATTACAATATTTTGCTAAATTGATTAGCATTTTTTAGACATTTGGAGAATTTTATTAAAGTATATGACAGTTAAGATTTGCATGGCATTGTTTCTCTTCAAAAATAAATTTTGGTAGTTCCCACATGGACACTGTTAACAAAATATTTGACAGTTCCCACATGGCACTGTTTGTTTACAAAACATTTGACAGGTGTCACATGGCAATGTTTTGTATACATACTGCGGAAAGATACATAATCGGCTCCCTGAAAGTAGATCTTTAGCAGGGCTTCAGAAAATCTTGAAGTTACCGTGAATACATTATAGCTCTCAATCGCAGAGAGAAATCTGCTAGTGGCGAGGTGTCATTAGAGAGGCGGGTGGATGACCTGGACTGCTCACTGAAACTCCTTGGTTCTGAGAATGGATTACAAGCTGTCGGGCAAAGAGCGACATTTGTAGACGGGGGAGAGGGGTTGAATACGACTGTGGTGCCATCTAGCGGATGATTTGGAAGTATTTACAAATAATTTGGTAGTTCGCTCTGGGCGACAGAGAATCACACTACCTCCCACTTGACCTTTACCTTAACGAGAGGAATTCAGATTTACAGTACAAGGTAACATCTAATGTCGTTTTAAGTAGTATATTCATGTAGTTATTTTGATTACGTACCATTTATAGTGCTCAAACTGTATGCACAATATAATACGAAATGCCAATGAACTGCTCGCTGCGAAATTTTAGCTATATAGAAATAACTTGAAATGTATAAACATTGTAGTGGAGAGTAGTAAGAAGGCATCGCAAAATATAAATTTCCACTATGTATGAAATCTGCTTTTTAGTCGACCCAAAACGTAATGGAAAAAACTCGTGTATTTCTTGCATACACACAGAAGACCGGGAGATCACGTGCGCATCTCGTAGCTGTCGATGGGAATTCGATAGAAGCAAAGACAACAATGGTTATCTTGCCTTTCCATTCATGACATACATCACCGACCAAGAATGTAACTCGTAATTTACAATAATTGTAATTGTACCCTGACAGTGCACCAAATTTGAGAATAAGGCAACGTAGGTTCAATCCCCTAGAGCACCTTATCATTTCACATACTGCATGATACACGATTAAAATTCTGTGTTATATATATATATATATATATATGTATTTAAGTATCGAAATAATCATGCAAAAACTGCAATGTTAAGGAAATAACTGGTGATGACATCATACCAAGACTGTACCTGCCTGCAGTTACTGGTGGAGAGAAATTGTTGGAGAGGGCCAGAGTGTCACATTCACTTAATGCGAGTGTTTTCTATACAAAAAGCAGGATTGGAATATGTTAGTAAAGTATATTTACATACTAAGAAACCGCAATGCACTTTCTATCCAGCGTATATATATTAATTGAAAATACTTGCAGCCTATCAGACATTTATAAATTCATAGCAGTAGGAACGTCGCAGTCAATAGTAATTAAAAAAATAAAATATTTTTTATTTATATATTTAATTCCATATTCTTACAAACATCACACACATACATAATATTTCATTTAATAAAGACTCTATCTATGAGTTCATCAATAATTGAATTTATCACTTCACCATCAGAAAGATATCCGCTTCTTTGTAATGGCACCAACAGGCGTAGTCGATAAACAAAGACATTGGGGTCTTCAGAAATTAAGAAGATAGACATCACAACTTCCTTTGCAGAAGGTTCATGTTAAATGACTGAATGTATGTTCTTCTGTGATGAGTAGGTAGCGAGATACCTCTGGGCCACAGTGCAGTGTTCGAATCTGCTTTTCTTTCTCCCCAACTTCAAGCAGCTCTTATCTTCAGCAACATGTTTTCGCTTTTGCTCTGCAGACGTCATCACTTTGTCATCGGTAGATTATTTGCTTTTATTTTTCACACCTTTATCAGCAGTCTTGTAGTCCGAACTATCGTTCTCATCGTCATGACTAGTTATAAAAATCTTAGTTTTTTACTTAACATGTCAGCAGTGCCTGTTTGTCGTTTAAAACTTCTGGCGATCTGTATGGCTCGCAATCTTAGTAAAAAATGTTTGCAACACTCGTATTTCCTTCATCACATACTGTTTTAGAACACGATTGCAGGCCCGGGTAATGGAATGTGTGCCTGAATCAGAGTTAGTTTAAACGAAGAATCAGCATGAAAGGCTAGCCATAGACTTGTCGTTTGGCAATAAGTTCGATGCATGCTGTCTCGAGTCAATCGGACGTGTGTTATATTTACATGTACCAGTGTCTCTTCAAATTTTCAATTATGTCATATACTGTCCAACAGTTAGTACATGATAGTGATTTGGAGGTCAACCCTTACAAACAATCGATTTTCTCCTTTCGACGAGCATGGCAGCTTTTGCTAAAGACTTTTCCACAGTAGTAACACGGTTTTCCATGTAATGTTCCAGCAGTTGGAGAAGGTAGATCAATAGAGGCAAGCTCTATGTACAATAATTAGCTTGTGACATCTTCATGCAAAAAATTTAAGTATTTTCTACAGTAGCAGCATGTGTCTGTATATTGGGTCTAGCTATTACTCTATCTCTCTCTCCCTCTCTTACTATCACTCTTGTCCTCTCACTCTCTCTCTGTATATATATATATTTATATATATATATATATATAAACAAATTTCATCAGCAAGATTTAAGCATTTTTATGCAACTTTTCTACCAGACATTTTATATAGTTGTTTAATCGCACTAGCTTGCAGTCATATCCTTACCAGTTTCTTCCAGACAAGTTCATTACCCAGCTGAAACTCAGAATCACACTTAAAGCAGACAACCGACAAATAAACCCTGCCATCATTCTTCGAATCGACTAGTGCCAGTTTGGCAATAAGTTCACTGCATTCTGTCTCGAAACAAGGGAAGGTGCTTTGCCTGTACACCGACCACTGTATCTCTTTAAACTATAGCTTCTACCATATGTTGCACTGCACATATCATATAGTAGTATTCTGGAGGTCGGTATCTTAAAACATTCACTCTTATCATTAGGTAATCTATGACTGAGCCACTTATATCAGACACTTAGCCAGAAAAGACGAGCAGTCGGGATTACATTTGCTTCGAAATGAAGTGGCACTCCAAGAGACCTGGCTCGCCAATTTAGGCGCATTCGAAATTCTGACTTGGCTAGCACATGAAAGCGGAGCGCGATAAATCAAAATGGCTGTTCCCTCTTGTTGCATTACTGGGTGTCTGGCAGGAATTCTATTTGCAGTGACAGGAAATGGGGAAAGGTTCATTTGCGAAACGGCGTTTTTTCAAACTTTGTATCGGCTGATTCTCTCCCCCACCCCTCCCTTTCGCAAATCCTCGGCCAAGCGTCCTTCTTTCGAAGTATCACAGAGTGACACTAATACATCTGCGAGAAAAAAAGAATACGAGGGGAGAAAACACGAAATTCAGATTTATGGTCGCAGTTATAAAAAAGGGAAAGGAAAAAGAAGCAAATAAATACATTATTGGATATAGGCGGGAATTTCGTTACCTATTCGCATCACGGGAAAGATGGGAAAATTTTGGATAATCGATTTTGAGCGTACCGTAAAAGAGAGAGCGAGAGAAACAAACACTCATATACGTAACTGTACAGTGCCGAAAAAAAATACCGAACACAAATTCAGAATCGCCGGAATGTGTTTTTTTTTATCTCTAAAAGAAACGAATAGATGCATCACAATACAAAATATAAGGATCAATTCTGAAATAGTTTTCGTGTTGTATTTGACGTAATAACTTGGAAATCAACTTTTCTATTCGTACAATATTTTGTCCGTGTGTGACGTCTCAAAGGTGTTATTTAGAATCAACATATGAATTTAATTACATAAACAGTGCTCCGACCCTACTCCTTTGAAGCAATTGTAACTCAATATTGTCAGAATGAAGTTGAGCACGATGTGTCAGTATTTCTGGGATACGCCACAATCTAAGCCTACATACATGCACAGAACATATGGCTTTGGTGAGAATGGGTGCACGAAACAACTCGTTTAAGTCATGAGTATATTGACTTCCTTTATACAGATAATGGTTTCATCAATGTGAGAAAATGTTACATGCGTTACACATTCGTTACTGTAAAAACCCTGCTTATGTCACTTATTGATCAAACATTTTCTTAATAAAAGGGAAATGTATTGAAAAATATAACTCTTTTATCTCGGGCTGGGTTTTCTGAAGTAACATCCATTTGTTATATCTGCCTAATAGGTTCGAAAATGTTTATGCCGTGCAAAGTAATACATAAGACCACGGACCTAACTTTTATCGTTAGGTTGGCCATTGGTTTTTAAAATAGCACACTCATGCATAATATCGCCTTACAGTAAGTCAGAATAGTTTCATTGGCGATCTAAATAAAATTTTAAATTATTCTACACAAACTTAGAAGTATACTTTTTTGACTGAGAAAATTCAGATGAACACAAGAATTAGTTTCCTTGCATCAGTTAAACAGCTCAGTAATGGAACTGCCCGCAAAAAGAAAGTGTGATTTTGCTTGTATGATTTGGCTGGATTAAGTGTTTCATCATTCTTAAAGCGCTCATAAAAAAGTGTGAGTTTTATAAATTTTTCATTCAGTAGTACAAATATCCTGTATTTTACTAACCCGAAGCAAAAATATCTATATCCTTTGGATTATTTGTTAAATTGCGTTTTCTGTTAAACGAGCCGTTTCAAACTCTGAGAGTTAATCAGGAAGTGACAAACACACAAACCTGCTTTAAATTAAAAATTTAAACGTCAGCTACTTTAATGCCCGTGATAAGACCCTATCCTACGTCCTTACCGACTGGTATGTAAGTAAAAGTAAAACTGTTGAATAATTGTATATTAGTCCAGGAGTATACAACATAATTGTACATTATGCCACGCCAAATGAAGGTGCGTGATAAAAGAAGTTACTGATAACTAATGAGACTACTTTCCTCTACATGGGTGCAAATAATTCTCAATGAAGTTCTAAAAAGCTAATGTGTTAGTTAGACGTTGACGTCTCGTTGACACACTGTCAGAAATTATTTCCGTAAAATAACGAAAAGTAACGGTTACAAATTATCCAGACATCTTACTGAAATTACGGACACTTCGTTATTTTTAATAACATTCTCTCCGTACATTTCACATAATTCTCCGGGAATTCACGAAACGTGTTCATAAACTTGCATATATTTTTTTTGTAAATCTGCTCTTTATACAAAGAGGTAGCAAAAAACAGTTTTTNTGTCCATAACATCTCGTATACAAGAAAGGGCATTTCTTTACTAGTGTTTCAAATACCTCAGCACGTATTACTTAATGACCGATGCTGAAACGACTGAACTGAGTTCCTAGTCCTGCTAAAATCTTGGCTTGAGACATATTACGAAGCTCAAGTACCCGTTCAAGAAAAAATTGGGCAGAGGGAATTGTTTTGAAACGTGAGGCAATTGTTTTGTCAACCTCGGTGCCACTATTCGGCCGTAAGGCACACAGGCCGTAATAGTTTCTGCGGAACTCATTATACGGCCTGACCCACCGGGTTCAGGCGGATGCGGACGTCTCGCTGAACTTTCACTTTCTGCCACAGTGGCGCTGGTGAGGGCCGCGAGTTCTATGAACCCTGTGCGCATGTAGGCCGTGGTCGAGCGCGGAAGTGTTCAGCAACATGGCGTCGCGATCACCTCGCGATCAGTTGTTTCCGTGACCAGTACCGAGCGCCAGTATGGCGGCGTTTCATGGCAAACAATTAGGCCGCATTTACACGCCACTCTCTCAACTAGTTCATTTGGAATACGTTCAGCTTTGTATACGTGTACACGACATCAAAAGTTGTTCCGATCGTCGTTAGTACTTTCCATTCGAACTAAATTGGTCATGTAAAGTACACCAGAGCATTTTCTAATGATTTGCTGTGATTTGATTTTTAAACGTCAACAAGCCATTACGATAAGGTGGCTGATCTTAGCGGAAATTTGTGTAGCAGAATAAAGAAAATCAATATGTAAGTTACCAAAAATTTAATAAAGTCATTTTACCTTGGTGACCTGTAATGAAAATTATTTGCATAGTAAGATGTTATTATAAAATCTGAACCCTCGTTCCGATCCCCCGGTCAAGGCGTATCAATGTACCTCCTACGTCATTCTGCTTGCGGTCTGGAGCACCTTCATACGCTGACGTCACGTTTGGCACGTATTTCTGGCGGGAACGAAACGCAAGTTAGGTTAGAAAGCTAAAAGATCTTAATCAGTGCCCTTAATTAGTGTAGTATCCAGAATACGTGCGCGTGTGTGTAGTTTGCAGTGCGGTTAAACAACGTATGTTAATAACATTATAACATTATCGTTAAGTTGCGCAAAGTAATGTAAAAGGTTTGCCAAGTTCGTTTACGTGCTATGCAGACTTCATATATATATTTCCAACCAAAATAGCGTAATAAGTACACGGCTGTAGTTCCGTGCCATTGTGCTACCAAGTCCGTATTTAGGAACGGAACACAGCCCAAGTTATTTTCCATTCCCAATCCATGGAAAAGCTGATAATGTTAGGGACTTGAATTTTCCCAATTTTTTACACGTCAGTTAGTCTCGGCGCTTATAAAAATAAAGAATCTTAACACATGGACCCGAAGCTGGCTTTGTAGTTATTCACTACTCTCCCTTATTTAAGGTCCGTGGCTCGATTCCAGGCTCCGGCGACCGGGAAGTTAACGGATGGAGTCTTTGATGTGGGCAACATGACGGACACTAACGTGATGTTGGAGTCTTTCTCAGTGTGCTCCCATTGTCACTTCCGTCTTTATTCCTCCGTTTCTCCACCCCCAGCTGATACCATAGCCATCTTTTCGGACAGGCTACTGTAAGCTTACAGGAAGTATGGGTTAGAATGCACGTGCGAGATGCGCAGTAGCGACTCGTGTTCCAACATTGGTCACAGAGTACTTAAGAAAACAGAATTTAATTGCCGCTTATTACGCATATGCCAGCGGCATGGGCCAGCAAAATGGTGTCACTGGTCTGCAACGTGTCGGAAAGGCGTTCGCTAATCACCTCCTGGTAATATAGTTGCGAGCCGACAGCCCTCCCAATAAATAATTCGACAGCGCAGCCAATCAGAGTATAACGCACACATCAAAGGAAACTGCCATGATGATTCGCCTCTTTATACTTATCTACTCTGTGGCAAATTAGCATTAGTTAATTCTTTAGTGGTTTTGAGTAGTATATACAAAGTGTAGTAAGGACCACTTTACTTATAATTTAAAGAAGTATGTAATAATTTTAATAATGAATAGTTTTACTAAATAATTTAATAATCCAATTTAATAAATTTAATGTATTATAATACAAATTAATATCCAATAATATAAATTGGAAAATAATTTTAGATGTAACTTTCTAGAATTTAATTTAAAAAATTCTTAATAAATTAATTTGAAATTGAGTTTAAAAAAACCATTTTTATATGTAGGCAATGACGTACCATAATTAGGCAGTAAATATTAGATTATTAATTCATCGATATTAATTCATCGATATCATTTAATTGGTAAGTTTAAAAATATATTTTTTANATAATTAGGCAGTAAATATTAGATTATTAATTCATCGATATTAATTCATCGATATCATTTAATTGGTAAGTTTAAAAATATATTTTTTAATAACTCTCATTTAAATTATTAGTTAATTAAATATATTTGTAGTTTAAATTATTAGATAATAATTTCAAGTATATGTATAGTGGTTCTTACTTCCGTTAGACACTGAAGAGCCAAAAAAATTGGTACACCTGTCTATAAACCGTGTAGGGCCCCCGCGAGCACGCAGAAGTGCCGTAAAACGACGTGGCATGGACTAGACTAATGTCTGAAGGTATGTAGGAGGCAATTTTAACCATGAATCATGCAGAGCAGTCCACATATAAATAAGAGTGTGAGGAGGGGAGATCTCTTCTGAACAGCACGTTGCAAGGAATCCCAGATATGTTCAATATNAATATAACTCTTTTATCTCGGGCTGGGTTTTCTGAAGTAACATCCATTTGTTATATCTGCCTAATAGGTTCGAAAATGTTTATGCCGTGCAAAGTAATACATAAGACCACGGACCTAACTTTTATCGTTAGGTTGGCCATTGGTTTTTAAAATAGCACACTCATGCATAATATCGCCTTACAGTAAGTCAGAATAGTTTCATTGGCGATCTAAATAAAATTTTAAATTATTCTACACAAACTTAGAAGTATACTTTTTTGACTGAGAAAATTCAGATGAACACAAGAATTAGTTTCCTTGCATCAGTTAAACAGCTCAGTAATGGAACTGCCCGCAAAAAGAAAGTGTGATTTTGCTTGTATGATTTGGCTGGATTAAGTGTTTCATCATTCTTAAAGCGCTCATAAAAAAGTGTGAGTTTTATAAATTTTTCATTCAGTAGTACAAATATCCTGTATTTTACTAACCCGAAGCAAAAATATCTATATCCTTTGGATTATTTGTTAAATTGCGTTTTCTGTTAAACGAGCCGTTTCAAAGTCTGAGAGTTAATCAGAAAGTGACAAACACACAAACCTGCTTTAAATTAAAAATTTAAACGTCAGCTACTTTAATGCCCGTGATAAGACCCTATCCTACGTCCTTACCGACTGGTATGTAAGTAAAAGTAAAACTGTTGAATAATGGTATATTAGTCCAGGAGTATACAACATAATTGTACATTATGCCACGCCAAATGAAGGTGCGTGATAAAAGAAGTTACTGATAACTAATGAGACTACTTTCCTCTACATGGGTGCAAATAATTCTCAATGAAGTTCTAAAAAGCTAATGTGTTAGTTAGACGTTGACGTCTCGTTGACACACTGTCAGAAATTATTTCCGTAAAATAACGAAAAGTAACGGTTACAAATTATCCAGACATCTTACTGAAATTACGGACACTTCGTTATTTTTAATAACATTCTCTCCGTACATTTCACATAATTCTCCGGGAATTCACGAAACGTGTTCATAAACTTGCATATATTTTTTTTGTAAATCTGCTCTTTATACAAAGAGGTAGCAAAAAACAGTTTTTATTTTATTATGTGGGTGTTTCACCATGAATAAAAATGACTTTAAAAGGGGTTTTAAACAATTTTTTTCTAGTAGAGAGATTTCAACTCCGAAGAAAATATTGACAGTCAAACACCTTATCCACTCACCTAACTTGCTCCTACAAGAGGAGGTATTGTAAATAAGGGTCACATGCAGAATTATGTATATACACACCTTAGACATGTCAGGGTGCTTGCGAGTTTATTTCATAAACAGTGATTGGATAAAGAGTTTTCTTCCCTGTAATGTTTTTTACTGTGTATAGCAAAGAAATTTAAAAAAGTTGAGATATTTTGTACTGCAGTGGGATTGTAACACTAATCGACAAATAACACTCAATAACTGGAACCACCCACATAGCACAGGATATCCCAATTACATCGGCAATACCTTGAAGTCGTCTAAGTCATGATGTGGATCTCTTCAGGATATCCGTTGGATATTTAGTAGTAGCTATCAGTTCGTACCACTCCCTTGATTTCCATTAGATCTTACAAAACCTCCAATCGCTATTACTTATGGTAAGTTTCGAAATCTAAATATGTCTATAGGATATCCACAATATCTATATCATTGTTTGGATATTAGGCGGGCAGTTGGATATATTTTGGCAGTCTTTTGGATGCAACTTTGCTATTCCTGGATGTCCCTGGTTATCCAGAATGTCCGTGGGGACATCCGTTATATATTCCTTTGATGTCTTTGCTATATGGGCACTCACCTACGACATCTTTGCACGAAGTACTGTATTTCATATTTGTGGATTTTACACGAAAGTGACGAACGCGCCTCTCTTAGTTTCAAGTCGTGTTAGAGCTCTTGCTATTTTGTTTTATTTGCGGTTTATAAAAAGAGGTAACGAATATATAGTTTCATTTTCGTTGTGCGTGGTTTTCAGTGTATATAAATTTGTCCTGTAGCGAAATTTGATAAAGAATCAAATAATTGGCACTCCATGAGTGGTTTGCCACTCACCTACTACTATTTTATACGAACTAGTATTGCGAAGATGGGATTTTATACGCTTCAGGTGTATCATCGCCATTGTTCGTGTCTCAAAGTCGAAGCCATAATAATACGACGAGATTCTGTATTTTATATTTACGAAGCTCATTTCAATTATTCGTCATTACGGAGTGCCTTTCCGTAAAATAACTCCACATCTCCGAATAAGTTTCCGTTAATCTACCGAGATTTTTAAGAGTGTCCGTGCGAGATTTGTTGTCAAGAACAAAGTTATGTACGAGAGGAGTCCTCGAAGTGTTCACTAAACTTTCAGCGAGTGGAGCGTAGCGGAGGGAATTTGGCGGCTCGTCACATCGAGGTCTTGAGAGCTGACGAGGGTGAAGTGAGGCGAGCACGGAGCGGCGCCGAAATGTAGGGGCGGGGAAAACTTGAGATCCCCGAGAAAACTCGCCGACCAACGGCATCGTCCGTCACGATTCTCACGTGCGTAAATTCGAGGGTACCCCGCCGCAAATCTAACCTAGTTCGGCTTAGGCAGGAGGCGAGCACTCTGACCACTACACCACCGTGGTCCTTTTAAGCGAGTGGAATTAATGTTACATTTATATAAAATTAAAATCGTTGTACATGCAAAGACGCACCACAGTGGTAAATCACTCCACTACTCGCATTCGAAGGACCTGGGCTCAATTCCCTGTAAAGCCATTCTCATTCCTTTTTTCCTGAAGTTTTCCGTAGTCACTCTGGGCGAATGCTGGTATGGTTTATAAATACAGATCCTGACTGATTCCTTCCCAATTCCATAATGAATAATGTTTCCCTACGAAGGCCTTGTCGACGTTCAAGGACACTCAGAACACGTAATAAATAAAATAGTTGTTAAGACCTCTTCAATAGAATAGTGGCTCGGGGTTTTAGTCTCACCGGGAGGAAACAACTTCGTTTCTCAGCACATATCATTTGATTATTATTTTTTTTAAGTGGTAGGTAAATCTGTCAATGTGAAACCAAAACAGTATTATCCTGCATTCGACGCAACTGTTTACGTCACAGTGACGTCACCTGGGGCCAAGATAATATTGTCACCTGCAACAGGAATCGTCATCGGTACGAATCAAATATTCATCCGAAATATACTTAATTTCGTGCCATTTTGCTCTTCCGTGGTCTCGTAAGTTCATTTGCCGTCCGTAAATGGTATAGTAAAAAAAGGTGCCAGAGAAAATACATAAAATCAGGCCCTACCAATAACTTCGTGCAATATATATATATATATATATATATATATATA
>NQII01013368.1:22232-33481 GCA_002778355.1 Clitarchus hookeri
TCCCCTCTGAGAACAAAATTTAAATATTTCAAATGTATGAAATATTTTAATAAAATTTTTAATAATTGTTTATACAATTTTAACTAATTTTTGTATAAGAATTATTTTTGGGATTTTTTTGGGGGTTTTCAATTTTAAAAGTTACCGGGTAAAGGTCAAAGTTCAAGGTCACAGACATCCGAAGTTGCCGTCAAGATGGCCGCCGGGCGACCGGAATGGTAGAGCACGAACAGATCCGCCGCTCCGCGCCCCCACGTCTTAGTGCCAAACTTCTCAATTTTCTACTACTCGCGAAAATCAGGTGACGTTATTTATAGTGCAGTAAAATACCAACTTACTGGGAGCTATGTTAGGATCATTTAACTATGTGGAACATTTCCACCTCACGATCTGTGTAAAATAAGAGCATTGGTTTCTACTTTCAATGTTTTCGGCCACATGATTTACCGCCGTGCAGCAATTTTGTGTACGCTGCTGCAAATGTCTGGAAGTTTTGGAATTAAATTACCGGCCGGCAAAAAGATGCTGTGTATCGTTACTAATATCGAGACAACAGAGAAGAAAAAAATTGCTCGCTAAAGGAGAAAGCATTTAAAAGAATTTGTTTCCCCGTTCTCTCAATTGCAGTTACACTGCTCTTCCATACGACTCGCCCTACGCAGCTGTGTGAGCGCGTTGTTAGAAACCGACTCCGAACTATTTATAAATTAACAAGTTAACAAAACACCGGCACAGAGCAGATGAGTACACAGAGGTGGAATGGCGTGGCTGGACTGGCTTAGTGAGACTTTGGAATGCGCCTTGTGTCTGATTTGTATACTGCGTACTGCGAAGAATGCTCTGTGGTCTGAGCAGCCGCGTGGCTAGCTGGTAACGAGGCGCTGATTGGCGAACGGCGTTCCGACAGGTAGCTGACGAGTGACGTCATTTTGTTGGCGTGAGTTTCTGGATGGAGCTCGTGAAGATCGCGGATGTTTGAAAGTCGTCCGCCACGAAACTATTTATTTTTTATTTGTGCCACATACCTACTTTTCAACTCTTAGGCATTAATAGTGATTACTCTTTTCTCGCAGAAAAAAAAATAGAAAAATAATTTTTGAGTTAATAAAAGTCAAAATCACAAATAAACCGTTTTAAAAATTTACAAATACTGAAAACTAACTTAAGATCATTCACACAGAAATAAATTCCAAGAGCTACTTCAAGATGTCTATAAAATCGTTCAAAGAAATGTGTATTTAATTTTTTTTCAATGCTGAAAATAAGGAAATAGTAGCATATTTTCTATTTGTAGCTGCCCCTGAATTTTTGCCCGTGTTGGATCTTCTGCAAATAGTTTATTCTTCTTGTACGTTAAAATGTCATTACAATTACAACTTTAACGTTTCATTTTGCAAAAAACCACGTGATGTAAAAATTTTACATGAGGAGAAAGTCACAGATAATGTCTACAAACCGAACAGTATCTGGCAAAAAAAATAATTAAATAACAAAACGTTTGTAGCCAACACCCTTTACCGTGTATAATTCAGACTGGCGGCTACCTGGAGCTTGACCCAGATGATTGTGAGAGGAGAGCGTGCCGTGCGGTGCATCGCAGCATCAGTTCGGAGCTTGGAGCTGGTCAACTGAGATGTTGGTCGATTACTCCTCCGCACTGAGTGAGCGTATCTCAATCATTGTACACGGGGACTCGCCGGCGATGTGCTCTCGTACTCGCAACAGCATATCGGGCGCGACCTCTGGCGGGTTAGAGTCTATTCGCGCTTTCTTCACACTTTTTGTACTAAACAATTAAAAAAAAAAAAAAATCACCCCATGCAGGACGTGTTTGGTTGTTTCCTAAATACGTCACGTATCGCAACAGTTTTATACTTCTGTTAACTTGAAATAACCCTTTTTAAAAAATTAAATATTACTTTTATTTGTATTTTATTTGAAATAGCAATATTTCATTTATAACTAATATGTATAAAGACGTAGAGAAAATTTGTATGTTAGTATTGCCTAGTAAGAAATATTTCTAATGCAAAAAATTATCAAACTGAGTGCGCACGAGTGCGGTGTGTTGGCTCTCTGGTGTGATTTTCTAAGCTGCGTTTGCACGAATCGGATTAATATCCTGGAAGTATAAAGTAAGCCGGACTTCAGAGAAGTTGGAAATGACAATGAATGTAGTTTACTATATGACGGCCTGGGTAGCAGCTTTACTGCAAAGCCGATAAACATACTGGCATTTGGACTGTGAACTGTGTTTAAAATCCCGTTTCGTTTTTTTTTTTTTTTGGGAACCAAATAATCTGCACCCAAAAAGCTTACCTACGAAAAGGAAACACACTTCATACTAGTCGAGTATGGTACTTTGAAAACATTACACACATTGGAAACACAATTTCAATGCCCTCCAACATGGCTGAAAGTGGGTTTTTCATACTGATGTTTCTCAAAATATACGATTCGTACGAAGGAACGGAAGAGGAGTGCTCTTCTCCCATCTCTTGTTGATTTATAGGCGGTCACTTTACTTTCAGAAAACGGCCAATAGAATTCGTGCGAAACTCTCCAGGAAATACGAATAGTTTTATGTCCTGCTTTCGTACGAGATCTTCCCTGCACGAAATAATCTCGCATGATATTTAGTATGAGAGTGCCGTAATGCACTGGTTGAGCACGTACCTCGCACCAGCGACTAGGGCACTCGCCTCCCACCAAGGCCAACCGGGTTCGATTCCCGTCTGGGTCGGTTCCGGAATTTTTCACACGTGGAAGTCGTGTCGGGCGTTCCCGCTGGTCGGCGGGTTTTCTCTGACATCTCCCGATTGCCCCGCTCTAGCATTCTGGCCCTGCTCCGCACTCACCTCGCTTCACCGTCGTCGGCTGCAAGGACCCCCCGTTGTTAAGAGCCGCCCAAACATCTCCGCGCCACGCGTCGTGTGGATGATGCTTTATTGAAGAGATAGTTGCGCTGAAGTGTCGGACGACTGAACTGTGGTACCTGGCCAGAGACAGAGAGGCGGCTTCAAGCCAGGGGGAACCTCGAGGTCTGTGGCGTGCTGGGGATAAGACGCGTGCTAAGGCGGCGTGCATTAGAGAGACACGCACGAAAATGCTTGCCCTGTGTTGTCGGCGCAATAAATCGTCACCACGAATATAGCCCAGACATGCGTAATGAGGCGGTTAAGGGTATGAATTAGACCCCGCCATAAAGTGGCCCCAGCCAGCGAGGAGGGGGGGTTGGAGAAGGTGGAATACCGCTCCAATTAAGGTTGTGTCGAGGCCGTAATGAAAACACGGCAAGAAGTTTGAGGAAGGGGGAAGCGAAGCTAGTGCTTCTGGCTTGGCAGGGTGCGGGGGGAGATTATACCACCGCGATGTATTTGTTCCTTGGCTTTTATTACTCCACGCTCCGTGGCTTATGGCGCCAATCTTTACATCCTTCTCTCTCTCTCTCTCTCTCTCTCTCTCTCGGCCTGAGCGCTGCGACCAGCTTGCATGCGAGCTCCATCGTCGCCCACCGACCCACATCCACCCCACCCCATTTCGACTTAACAGCCCCTCGACGAAGGGAGAAAATTTTTTGTTTCTAGCAGGATAGTGGAAAGAGCGACGGCGTAAAAAAAAACAACGAATCGAAAAAAAAACTGAGTTTCAGCATTTTCTGCTCCCATTTTTTTTCTACCGACGCTCCCCTTCCACTGATAAAACTGAGAGGAAGGGTTGATAGGCGGATACATGACCGGATGGATAGGAGGTCGATGGTGGCACAGCGGATGTTTTTGTTTCTACCTCGTTAAATAAAATCAGTTCGGGGTGGTGAAGTTTTCCAATTAACCCCTGGACTGCACTAATTATGAGGCCAAGGAACGTAGGGGAATTCAATAGCGAGAGTGAGCAGGCAGAGGGGAGCGTTGTAAAAAAATTTAAGCTTGGGGCAGGCTGGTGATTGGCAACACCGCATTATTAAGGGAGCAGCTGTAAGACTTGGTTTAAAACCGGCTTCCGTCGTGTTCCCCAGTTGTTTACAAACCAGATGTTTACTCTCCAACTTTCGCAGCTTCATATTTCTTTGTAATCTATTTGCTTCGAGGTACACTGAAACCGAATGGTGAACTTTTACAAGAATGACCTGATTCTTTAACTAAAATCCACTAACCCGAGAGGAAAATGTAATATCGTGACTCTGCGCTGACGCGTACAGAAGTTTTCAGTTATTTAGTACTTATTAAGCATATAATTACCAATAAGTCTAGCAAAAAATTGTTTTCCCCATAAAGCAAGGTAATTAGAATGTCCTAGGTTCTATCCAAGTACTATTTACATCCCCTCCCCAACCTTGTTTGTCAACTTTCTTCCCTGTCACCCAAACTACGCAAATTTCAAAGCAGACCTTTTTATTAAATGTCTCCCCATCTACCTGCGCTGGAGAAAGTATATTTGGTCATGATTTTCTTTTTAAATAAAAAGCATTCCTGAATTTATTCGCTGCACTGACGACTTCTGTTACGTAATATCTAGCGACACCAGTTTTTTTGCAAAATATTTCTCGCAGACTTGACTTCGGTTTCCTACTCGCACACTTGTAGTTTTCTTTTATTACTTGCCAAGATTATTTGTGAGAAACATTTTAGCGTTTCAATGGGCCAGGCAGAATTATTAGTCTGTTACTGAAAATCTGTGATTCGCTGGCCGGCACCTAAAATGCATAGCAGTTAAAACCCTCTAATCCCCAAAGTTGATTTCAACTAAAGTGTTTTTAAATGCAGCTATAACCATAACGGAAAAACTTCCCGTGAGAAGTTTTTCTCATAATAAAATTAACTCTTCTTTGTTTGTCATTCAAAAAGTTCTTTTTTTCTTTCGCACTTCAACAGAAACATCTTTCTTACCCCTGTCCTTTCGTTCCCACATTCTCACGTAGAATTATGTGTTTAATTGGTTGACATCTCGGCGACGTGTAGCTGGATGCAAGAGGTCAAATATTTTCTAGCATTGTTCACATGCTCACCTGATTGATACAGAGTAACACAATTCGAAATTTCATTTGGCATAAATTCGCAGTCCTGTGCACACTCCAGACACTCTAGTTGGTTTATTGATAATTTGTTCGCCATCTGTCGCCTGTTAATTCCTTTCACTAAGCGCACACTGACTAGGTATAACTTACATTTCGCGCATTCATTAACAGAAGGTCCGACTCCAAACAAGTGTGTGTGTGTTAGTTCAATTTTTAACAGGATCGCAGTTAGTTAAACACCACCTGTACTTCTCTTAGCGGACAAAAACTCTCATGAGAACAATAACCTAGTCCTGGGAGACTTTAGCTCTATTACAACTCACAGCCACAAAGAATATGTATAAAAAGCAGCAGGCCAATCATCAGCGTGATAAAATGTATAAGTCTATTTGGAAATTGATCCCACCATCACCATACAATTTCGAAAACAACCTGAGGAGCGCGTGTTTGGAATCTATCTTGCTACCGAAAGTATTCCTGAAACACTCGGTTTTATACTAATAGGCAATAACAGCAAATTTCGTGCGGATATTGGCCTGTGGGCTAGATNTCGAGTATGGTACTTTGAAAACATTACACACATTGGAAACACAATTTCAATGCCCTCCAACATGGCTGAAAGTGGCTTTTTCATACTGATGTTTCTCAAAATATACGATTCGTACGAAGTAACGGAAGAGGAGTGCTCTTCTCCCATCTCGTGTTGATTTATAGGCGGTCACTTTACTTTCAGAAAACGGCCAATAGAATTCGTGCGAAACTCTCCAGGAAATACGAATAGTTTTATGTCCTGCTTTCGTACGAGATCTTCCCTGCACGAAATAATCTCGCATGATATTTAGTATGAGAGTGCCGTAATGCACTGGTTGAGCACGTACCTCGCACCAGCGACTAGGGCACTCGCCTCCCACCAAGGCCAACCGGGTTCGATTCCCGTCTGGGTCGGTTCCGGATTTTTCACACGTGGGAGTCGTGTCGGGCGTTCCCGCTGGTCGGCGGGTTTTCTCTGACATCTCCCGATTGCCCCGCTCTAGCATTCTGGCCNAGTCGTGTCGGGCGTTCCCGCTGGTCGGCGGGTTTTCTCTGACATCTCCCGATTGCCCCGCTCTAGCATTCTGGCCCTGCTCCGCACTCACCTCGCTTCACCGTCGTCGGCTGCCAAGACCCCCCGTTGTTAAGAGCCGCCCAAACATCTCCGCGCCACGCGTCGTGTGGATGATGCTTTATTGAAGAGATAGTTGCGCTGAAGTGTCGGACGACTGAACTGTGGTACCTGGCCAGAGACAGAGAGGCGGCTTCAAGCCAGGGGGAACCTCGAGGTCTGTGGCGTGCTGGGGATAAGACGCGTGCTAAGGCGGCGTGCATTAGAGAGACACGCACGAAAATGCGTGCCCTGTGTTGTCGGCGCAATAAATCGTCACCACGAATATAGCCCAGACATGCGTAATGAGGCGGTTAAGGGTATGAATTAGACCCCGCCATAAAGTGGCCCCAGCCAGCGAGGAGGGGGGGTTGGAGAAGGTGGAATACCGCTCCAATTAAGGTTGTGTCGAGGCCGTAATGAAAACACGGCAAGAAGTTTGAGGAAGGGGGAAGCGAAGCTAGTGCTTCTGGCTTGGCAGGGTGCGGGGGGAGATTATACCACCGCGATGTATTTGTTCCTTGGCTTTTATTACTCCACGCTCCGTGGCTTATGGCGCCAATCTTTACATCCTTCTCTCTCTCTCTCTCTCTCTCTCTCTCTCGGCCTGAGCGCTGCGACCAGCTTGCATGCGAGCTCCATCGTCGCCCACCGACCCACATCCACCCCACCCCATTTCGACTTAACAGCCCCTCGACGAAGGGAGAAAATTTTTTGTTTCTAGCAGGATAGTGGAAAGAGCGACGGCGTAAAAAAAAACAACGAATCGAAAAAAAAACTGAGTTTCAGCATTTTCTGCTCCCATTTTTTTTCTACCGACGCTCCCCTTCCACTGATAAAACTGAGAGGAAGGGTTGATAGGCGGATACATGACCGGATGGATAGGAGGTCGATGGTGGCACAGCGGATGTTTTTGTTTCTACCTCGTTAAATAAAATCAGTTCGGGGTGGTGAAGTTTTCCAATTAACCCCTGGACTGCACTAATTATGAGGCCAAGGAACGTAGGGGAATTCAATAGCGAGAGTGAGCAGGCAGAGGGGAGCGTTGTAAAAAAATTTAAGCTTGGGGCAGGCTGGTGATTGGCAACACCGCATTATTAAGGGAGCAGCTGTAAGACTTGGTTTAAAACCGGCTTCCGTCGTGTTCCCCAGTTGTTTACAAACCAGATGTTTACTCTCCAACTTTCGCAGCTTCATATTTCTTTGTAATCTATTTGCTTCGAGGTACACTGAAACCGAATGGTGAACTTTTACAAGAATGACCTGATTCTTTAACTAAAATCCACTAACCCGAGAGGAAAATGTAATATCGTGACTCTGCGCTGACGCGTACAGAAGTTTTCAGTTATTTAGTACTTATTAAGCATATAATTACCAATAAGTCTAGCAAAAAATTGTTTTCCCCATAAAGCAAGGTAATTAGAATGTCCTAGGTTCTATCCAAGTACTATTTACATCCCCTCCCCAACCTTGTTTGTCAACTTTCTTCCCTGTCACCCAAACTACGCAAATTTCAAAGCAGACCTTTTTATTAAATGTCTCCCCATCTACCTGCGCTGGAGAAAGTATATTTGGTCATGATTTTCTTTTTAAATAAAAAGCATTCCTGAATTTATTCGCTGCACTGACGACTTCTGTTACGTAATATCTAGCGACACCAGTTTTTTTGCAAAATATTTCTCGCAGACTTGACTTCGGTCTCCTACTCGCACACTTGTAGTTTTCTTTTATTACTTGCCAAGATTCTTTGTGAGAAACATTTTAGCGTTTCAATGGGCCAGGCAGAATTATTAGTCTGTTACTGAAAATCTGTGATTCGCTGGCCGGCACCTAAAATGCATAGCAGTTAAAACCCTCTAATCCCCAAAGTTGATTTCAACTAAAGTGTTTTTAAATGCAGCTATAACCATAACGGAAAAACTTCCCGTGAGAAGTTTTTCTCATAATAAAATTAACTCTTCTTTGTTTGTCATTCAAAAAGTTCTTTTTTTCTTTCGCACTTCAACAGAAACATCTTTCTTACCCCTTTAATTTTGTTCCCACATTCTCACATACCATTTTGTGTTAAATTGGTTGACATCTCGTCGACGTGTAGCTGGATGCAAGAGGTCAAATATTTTCTAGCATTGTTCACATGCTCACCTGATTGATACAGAGTAACACAATTCGAAATTTCGTTTGGCATAAATTCGCAGTCCTGTGCACACTGCAGACACTCTAGTTGGTTTATTGATAATTTGTTCGCCATCTGTCGCCTGTTAATTCCTTTCACTAAGCGCACACTGACTAGGTATACTTACATTTCGCGCATTCATTAACAGAAGGTCTGACTCCAAACGAATGTGTATGTTAGTTAAATTTTTAACAGGATCGCAGTTAGTTAAACAGCACCTGTACTTCTCTTAGCGGACAAAAACTCTCATGAGAACAATAACCTAGTCCTGGGAGACTTTAGCTCTATTACAACTCACAGCCACAAAGAATATGTATAAAAAGCAGCAGGCCAATCATCAGCCTGATAAAATGTATAAGTCTATTTGGAAATTGATCCCACCATCACCATACAATTTCGAAAACAACCTGAGGAGCGCGTGTTTGGAATCTATCTTGCTACCGAAAGGATTCCTGAAACACTCGGTTTTATACTAATAGGCAATAACAGCAAATTTCGTGCGGATATTGGCCTGTGGGCTAGATTCTCCACTTCTCTGCGTATTCGAGTATTAGCCATGCACTTTGCCTTTATTGCCCCAGAGATCATGTTAAATAAGTACATAAAGGATTGTACACAGATGATTATACAAAGAAGATAAGTACACAATGTTGCGGCTTTGAAACGAGCTTCGTATCTGAGTGGCTAATGCGAGCTGCGTAAGGTCCCTTACTGGCTGGGGTGCCGGCTAACAAGTAGGATACCCTGCACTGATTGGTGAACAGCGTTCCATCACGTTGCCGCCAGTTACGCCTAACATTTTGCTGGTGTACTCCATCTCACATAAGTACACTAAATTGTGACCCTTCAAGGAAAGTAGCTCAGCCACACAGTATCTAGTGGTTTTTTAGGCCAAGCACGTTTCAAACTTTCTAAGAACTCTTTCGAAGTATGTTACAATCTAATTAATCGGAAATTTATACGATAAGTGAACAAGTGAGAATGGTAATTTTTTTCCCTTATACAATCATTGTAGCGTTTCTACGTTTGCTCAGGAAACAGTCAAATGCGTATGGAAGTTCCCAAATTTGTATAGTAGCGACGCTAAACACTCCTATATCTGCAGCCTGATGTGTGGTATTATTTCCTTACAAAGCATAGGTTAAAAACTTCCATTACTGCTTAAGAAGTATACCAGAAGATTTGTTACAGTGTATTTACAAAAACACACTGACTTAATATTTGTAATTCCTAGCGCCACCTGTTTACCGCGAAAGGCTTTACGCAGAGCCTAGTCTTCAACATCATATGTGCACACTTGCAGCTCTCCTTTGGCTACTGGCCGCTTATCTTTGTGTGAAGATAGTCTGTTACACGAGTGAGCCAATCAGAATTAATTTTCTCCGATACTCGCCGCCCGTGACTCACAGGCAGACAGAGAAGACGCGTAACAATTCAAATGCCCCAACCAAGAAAAAAATAGTTTCTGAACTAACCCTTGTTTCGATCACTACTTGTCCTGAAATATTTTCGCGAAAAACAGGCGCCCCTTGTACTTCATATTCGGATCTCCTTGGACAAGTTTGTCTCCCGCAGATACGAAATTATTTATTTGCTGAATCATTCAAAATACTATACTTTATGGGTTTCCCGAAACTGAACAAACCTCGCAACGTAATCAAATTGTGGCGCTTCATGGCGGTACAGAAAATGACAGTCCAAGCCTTACACGGGCCAATAATATTACGTTAAACGCAAGGAAAAATTGTAAAATGTTACCCCTGCAAGAAACTCTGCTTAATGAAAGAAAATGCAAAAACAACTAACTACCGATAAAAAACTTCTGACAACACCAGTAAGGCAATCGCATAAACGTAACGAAAGAGATGACATGCAGAACGGCTACTACCGACTGAGCTGGGAACGTTTCACTAATCGGAAGTGTCTGCATGCTCCGCCGTAATTGTCAAACATGTTTTTTAAGCCAATGCGCTAAAAGTAAAAAAAAATGTACATTACTTTTAAAACATAATTTAAACCATAAATGTAGTAGATATAATAAAAGTTTTGAATTACAATTTTCAGTTCTGAGTACTTTTTTCTTTCATATCACCATCAACATCGCAAACATAACAACATACATCCCGCAACATCTCATCAGCTGATACAACACTTCGCAGACGAGAGCATTTACCGTTTACGTAGTGTGTAGGTTGGTCACATTGTCTGTCAAGCTTTAGCGAATTTATATGAAATCTAGTACGTATGTGGCTGGAGTTTACGGAATTAGCGGCTATATCACGAGCACATTATTAAGTGGTCTGTGCCNGCTGGAGTTTACGGAATTAGCGGCTATATCACGAGCACATTATTAAGTGGTCTGTGCCCAGGAATAGTGAGTGAGTGAAGATATTTTGGCGGCTCTTAAACAGCGAGGTCTTGAGAGCCGATAAGGGTGAACTGAAGTTAGTATGAAGCGGCGCCGTAATGAAAAGGCGGGGGAAAACGGGAGATCCCCGAGAAAACTCACCGCCCAACGGCATTGTCCAGCACGATTCCCACTTGCGAAAACCCCTTAACCTGGACGACGATTGAGCCCGGTTCGCAGGAGGCGAGCAGGCTAACCGCTCAACTACCGCTGTCTGTCGCCAGGAAGTAACCTGTTTTGTCTCAGACCAGGTAGCATGACGTTTGCTATTCACTCAAAGTGGTCCAAAATTTGTCTCTTAAACTTAGCAAAGTAAAGCGTGTTTTTCCTCAAATGGATTCCTAAATTTTTTTCCGTCTAACCAAATATCTTAAAGCAACAAACGTTTCATTACGACTTTCACCTTTTCGTATAAGCGGTTTAAAAATTGAGGCGTATTAAAAAACATGTAAATAGTCAACAAATATGCATGATTCAGAAAGTTACAGAATATCTGATTTATAATTGGTAGGAT
>NQII01013370.1:0-20625 GCA_002778355.1 Clitarchus hookeri
GGTAGGTCCCCGAAGTCACGCCGAGCTAGAACTCGCCCCGACCGACGGACTACTTTGAAGGTGGGGCTGGCTCCCCGCCTTCATCCGTTGCGTGAAGATCCTGGTGTCAGCGCGGAAGAGCGAAGATGGTGTAGGTGCCATGGCTGAGCTGCCCAGTTTGCCGATGCACTGGACTAGAAGCAGGGGGTTGGTCCCCTGAAACAATAGCTGCTGTTAATATTATTGTGCTGGTTTGCCTGCGCAGAAATGTTGACAGCAATTCAACTTTAAGGGCGCTTGCGCCCACAGCCCCGCCCCTTTCTCTTCTAGATTTTCAACTCCACATTAAAAAGCATGAAATCCACACATGCTACTTCCTGTAGCATTCTTAGTAATGCATGAATAAGTTTTGAGCTTATTTCCTGTAGGGAGGGTTTTTACGGTNATTTTCAACTCCACATTAAAACGCATGAAATCCACACATGCTACTTCCTGTAGCATTCTTAGTAACGCATGAATAAGTTTTGAGCTTATTTCCTGTAGGGAGGGTTTTTACGGTGCCTATGCTGGTTTTTACCCTCCCCCTTCTAAGCTATAGCCTCAACTATAGGAACACTTACAGATGCAGTTCATGGCCCCAATTGTGGCCATGGCTGCTTTAATCCTGCTCTGCCACGATGCACGCCTCCTTGCATGTAATTCCCTCTCTAGTAGGCGTATGAGGTCCACCCTGAGATGCACCTAAACTCCCGTCCCTACCTCGGACGTACACTTAGCAATAGGGTAGGTTAAAAAAAATGGGATTCCTTGGTACCAGTGAAGGCAAGGGGCTTTTGCGAGTGCGGCGGGACTAGAAGCTCGGATGTGGCGACTATTCAAAACTCGTCGCATCCCCAGGCTCTGGGGTGGCTAGTAATATCCAAATACCAGTCCGCAAACTAACGCCCAACGATCAAGGTGGGGAAAGGGATCTCAAGGTGCTGAAACATGCGAAGTGTAGCGATCCTCACTTATGGATTCTGCGGATTGCGGATGCATGATGAATTGAACTGGAATGCATCGGACCTTGAAAGTATCACTGACATCAGCCTTCATCCTGGACCAGCAGCTCGCCGAGCTCTAATTAGAACCGACAGACTATTCAGTGCGGAAGAGCGAAGATGGAGTAGGTGACATCTGAGCTGCCCAGTTTTCCAACGCACTCGATGAGAAGCAGGAGGCCCTGCGTTCAATTACTGCTGTCAATACTGTTGTGCTGGCTCGCCAGCGCAGGGATATTGGCAGCAGGCGATGTGAACCAGACGTACATGTGTAATCTCGTGACCACTTGCACTTCCGCAGTCACACCACATAGTGGAGACACCGGGCTGTAGTGAATACTTGGCCGCGAGTACGTCAGTATGGGTTGATGAGAACGGAACAATCCCATCTGGTCGTCATGCATTATGTGACTCAAGTGACTGTCTTACTTTATTTACCTCACGAGGAGACTCTTTGGGGAAAATAACAAGCACTCCAAGACGGTGTCCCCCCGAAAGCCAAGGCCATCAGGCACCCCTGCAAATGGAAGGAATGTCAGCGCAGCTGGTGCCCCGATGGCCAGCATCCTTCCCACCTGCATGACATCGGCAGGCCTGCTGATTGGGAAATCAGCGCTACGTGGCCCCAGGTGCATTAAAACAGTGGGGAATAAAATCCCGAAGAAATTCATAGAGTCAAAAATTCTGTAGCCAAATAATTTGAATTAATTTTTTTATCAAAAACATTAATAGAGCATGGTCTATGATCCATTTATACTTGCGCTGTTCTGTGATAAGTTTATGCGGACCCGGCACTGTGGTCTACCGGGTATTGCATTATAAAGTTACTTTGAATGTATGAATTTATTCATTTGCAATAGCAACACAAATATATAAACAATCTGATAGGCTCTCAACCGGTGTACACCAGAACCTTCACTTAGAAATATATAGGGGGTTGAGGGGAAGAGAAATTTGCTAATACACGCGTGGCAACACTGGTTAATCTTGTAAATAATCTAAACATGCTGAAAATGAGAAGAGAAATGTAGGAAATTTTAATGGCTTGTTGATGAAACGAGATAAGCTGTTATAGTTGTTTAGATGATAAATTATGTCATCATTTGAGTGCGAGGTATGTGAAAAAAAGTATAAACAACATCGGAATTTAAGAAGACACGTGAAGGTCTCCCACGGAAAAAACGACGATGGCGCACTTCCTTCTTTAAAAGCGGAGCCTGTGCAGTGGTTTCGCTGTTCGAGTTGCTTCAAGAAATACAGGAACAGTAGTAATTTGAGGGCACACAGTGCAAAGGAACACGGGGCAGTAGTGCGTAAGCGTACGCGTAAACCTACGCAGTGTTGCCCTCTTCGTTGTGGATACAGTTCCAACGAGAGGTCCCATCTTATTTCGCACATGAAGACGAACCATGATATTGATGTGGAAACTGTGCATTTAAACTTTCCCGATTACGAAACATTTATTTCATGGAAAGAGGAAACTGAATATGAGACAACATCAAAATTTGTTGTCAGTGCTCCTAAATATACCTCAAAACAGAAAACCAGGTATTATTTTTCCTGTCACCGTTCTGGGAACTTTGTTACCGAAAGTAAAGGCCTTGTACATCTAAAAAAGCAAGGTAGCAAGAAAATTAATGGGTTTTGTCCTGCAAGTATGAAGGTTACAGATGACAGATCAGTTGGTCGCTGTGAAGTTGTGTTTGTGAAGTCCCATGTTGGACACGACAACGATTTGGGTCACCTTTACTTGACTTCCAGAGAGAGAGAGAGTATCGCCATGAAAATAGCAGCTAATGTTCCCTTCGACGATATCCTCGAAGAGCTTCGGGGCAATGCCCGTAGCGCCCGAGACAGACTCCAGCTCGTGACCCGAAAGGACCTTCACAACATCAAGTCATCCTTCAAAATAGATAAAGCATTCCCCCATTTCGTGTCTTTGGAAAAAGGCAGAGTGACTTCTGAAGTAAAGGATCTGCAAGCAAGGCATGAAAGAAGTCTTCAGATGTCGACTGATGTAGTTGTTGAGAAAGAAGACTGTTGGCTTGTTCCTGTGAGCGAAGAGATTGGTGAGTTCCACAAGGTACACAGGAATTTGTACAAGTGCGAAGGCTGCCAGCTCACGTGTTCCGACTGTCAAGTCTGCATCCATGCGTACACCTGCACGTGCATCGACTACAAAATTAGGACAAACATGTGCAAGCACATTCATCTTGTGTGTAGATATGTTTCGTTGAAGGACTCCGGGATTTATGAAGCATCTGTTGGTAATAACAACAGCTGCGATTTTCAGGATCTCGTTGAGGCAAATTGCGTACTGCTGAAGGCGGGTGGCGCTGAAGAATTGGCTTCTGATCCGATTAATTCTGACTGTGAAAGAACTACACTTCCTTTGAGTTTAGATACTAGGAAAAGACAGGCACTTGAGTGCTTTGAAAAAATTGTGTCTTCTGTGGCATCTTTTGAAGAAATGGATGCAATTGAAAAAATCGTAGGTAAAATAAAATATGCAATTTCTACAGTACACTCAAGTGTCAACATTTTCCAATCAGTAGGGCTGCCTTGTCTAGATTCTGATAATGATTTAAAATCTTAGAGAACACTTTCCAGTCAAGAAGTCTCAGTATTTGATCGCATAACAGTGTTTAAGAGGGTGTGGGCCATAAATTGACTCAAATTAAGTCACTTGAAGTCTAATAAATGTGTTTTAAAGGGAACATACAGAAACTAAAAAAAAAATNAAATTGACTCAAATTAAGTCACTTGAAGTCTAATAAATGTGTTTTAAAGGGAACATACAGAAACTAAAAAAAAAATGGCAATCCTTGATAATTGCTTCTGCAAAATTTGTGTGCAACTATTTTGCGATATTGGTGCATTTANAAATTGACTCAAATTAAGTCACTTGAAGTCTAATAAATGTGTTTTAAAGGGAACATACAGAAACTAAAAAAAAAAATGGCAATCCTTGATAATTGCTTCTGCAAAATTTGTGTGCAACTATTTTGCGATATTGGTGCATTTANAAAAAAAAAATGGCAATCCTTGATAATTGCTTCTGCAAAATTTGTGTGCAACTATTTTGCGATATTGGTGCATTTACCTCCCATAATATCTTGTACTCTGGTAAAATATTTTCTCTCTTAGTTAGTAAAAATAATTCTGTAGGCTTGCGCTTTCATCATTTTTCTGTATTGACATCTATAGCATTTTAAAATAAGATAAACATCTTTGGAGTTAATATATGCCACATGCCCTCTTAAATAATGGTTACAGACACATGAGAAAGGTGTGATGNATAAACATCTTTGGAGTTAATATATGCCACATGCCCTCTTAAATAATGGTTACAGACACATGAGAAAGGTGTGATTTGGCCTTACTTTTGTTATTATGGTACCTAAACAATCAAATAAGTAAACATGTGAAAATTTCACAAGGTGGTATTTTCAGAAAATGGCAACAAGTTTTGAAAATTTTTAGGCTTTAAATAAATTGCTAATTGATTTCTGACCAGGCACGTTTGTTTATTTGATTGAAATTATAAATACCTGTAATGCCTTAGTGGGTAGGGCCACGAAGATCAGGATAATATATGTGAAAAATATCACAAAAAAAAAAGTTCACTACTCCAGAAAACTGATTACACACAAATCTGCACCACTCTGGTTTCAGGAGCCCAAGTGAAGGTAGTCCTATGTAGCAGCTTTGTGTAAAAAATGTACGCTCACTTCGCTCGTGCCCCAGGAAGCAAAGAGAGGCACAGATTTGTGTATGATCGGTTACCTGGCACAAGATAAATAAATGTAGGTAGTATTCCGCGTAACTAAATTTGGTGCTATTAAGTGAAAAACAATACACCCACAAAACCCACCAACACACAATGTTAAAGCATATTGAATCGTACCACTGCGTGGATGTTTTCTGGCTAAACAGAATAAGTGTATTCTGTAATTATTAAGTTTAGGGGCTTATCTGAAAAACACAACAAAAATTCATAATTATGATATATTTCTACTCTACTAATCATGTAGAACACGAATATACTAAGGGCGTAGCTTTAAAATAAGTGCAAAATATTAAAAAAAAATTGAACAAAATTGCGAAACGAGCAGAATAGCCAGTTTGTTAATGTTTCTGAAAGAAATGTCCTACACCAACAAAAGTTGCATTAATGGGTTCAGCACAGCTTATCTTGTTCATATTGAAGAGGGCGTAATGTTAAAATAAGTGGAACATATTTAAAAACTTGCGAAATATGTTTGTTTACGTCTATTAACGTCACAGGAATTATACCAGCCACCTACCTATGTGAGTAAATTTACCTTCTTTTGGTGTGTTTTACGGTTCCTTTAAATCCCTACAATCTTACATTCATAGTTTACTGTAAAACCCAAACATCCTAGGTTAGTGTAAAACCCTACTATCTTAGGTTAGTGTAAAACCCTACAATCCTAGGATAGTGTAAAATCCAAAAATACTAGGTTAGTGAAAAACCCAACAATCGTAGGTTAGTTTAAAAATGTAAAATAGTGATTCACCCATCGTGGGGTTAGGTTCTTTTAGATTAGGTGGGCACATATTACTAAATTAGTCGGATGTTAATGCCCCTAGTATATTCGTGTTCTGGATCATTAGTAGAGTGGAAATGTACCATTTTCCGTGGATTATTTTCATTTTTACAGAAAAGCCCTTCAACTTGATAATTACCAAATGAATAGCTATTCAAAACGAAGTTGCTCAGGATTGCACAACGACACTACCCGGCACAGAACTTCTTGGCCGCTCGGTATCAGCCTATCTGCGAGCAGTTCCAAGCTGTGTTGCCACCTTTAATAAGCACACATCCCGTCATAACGTGCGTCGTGAAATCTCAATTGTAGTATGGTAATATGGATCATATTTCTATGCACATAGCAGAACATTTGAATATAGTAGAAAAATAAATTGATAAAGCACATATGCTACCTATATATTTGGGAGTTTATATTTCTTAGGAAATTGCCTGAGCAGACAAAATACTAAATTTTTACGTTTGTGGTTAAACATTCTGGCACTTAAATTAACACAATAGCAACGTCTATATGATGTAAATGCAATAATTTTCATTTACTCACAGTTGTGAGTGGCGTAAAAACAATACTTCATCTTTGCGCTGTAGCTTCCGATCCTCTCCATTACTAACTTCCGCCCGTCATTCTATTCATTATACACAAAAACTGACACATTGCAAAATTCTTTTCGTGGAACCTGTTGAAACCGTCTGTCGTGTTGTGTTTAGCACAACTGCCGATAATTTTTGTCAGAATTCCCCCCCTTGTTGTAAAAGTCTAACACCGGTCTTCAAAGACAGTCTTTGTTAAAATCAGCAAAATCTGTAACTTGTTTCCTGCAAACCTTTCTTTCGGGCGACACAAATATTGCTTTCGATGGAGACGCAATGCTGCCGTCTCCTTCCTTGCACTTCTGTCGCACTGTGTGTTCACAGACGTTGCATGCTCTTGCTGTCAAACTGTTTAAAATGTATGCTTTCGTGAAATTATTCGTTTGACAATTAAAAAAAAAAAAAAAAGAATGCACACTAAAGATTATAGATTAACCTTCCCTTTTTCCAACTACTGTGGTACCAGCAGTTATGATAACTTCTACAAAACTTTCCATGCATGCAAGTGAAATACAGCGAGGATTGTTCGACTTTGTTCTCCTCTTTGGGGAAGAACAGAAATTATATTATTTATTCAGAAAAACAGTAATGAGTTCATACCAGAACCTACTTGTTCAGCACAATGAGCCTTTTTTGCAAATAGTGATTGAATTTTACTAGATCTTTCAAGAACTTTTGAGTGCACCTGAGAAGCATTTTGCTCGACTCAGTGTGGCGACTGTAAACTAGGCGATAGCGCACAGCCATGTACGCTACGGGCCCCAGCTAGTGGGAGGAGAGCGCCGCTGATCGACCGACCTTGAGCGGCCAAGACGTTACTGCGCCGGGTGTAAATCCATACGTGCATTGTCTATCCATGACCTCTCAAGTACATGGACTTGCAGCCTCCATTTGTAGTCCACAAATATCTACATGGTCAAATTGAAAACGCGTCGCAAATAAATTAATTCCACCTGTGCACTGCAAAAGACGTTGACCGTCGTCTACACTGTAACTGCCAGTTCTATTGTAGCACAACGGTATTTCAGGTCTTCAATTTCTTTTTTTTTTGTTTACAACACAGGTAATCGCAGATGTCCTCGAATGTGAACAAATGTTTCATAGCACGTAGTTCAGATGGTAATTTCAATAATTTNTGTGAACAAATGTTTCATAGCACGTAGTTCAGATGGTAATTTCAATAATTTTGTGCATTTGAAGAGATTCATAAAAAAATATATTAGGCTGAATATCAAAATATTCAGTCACAGAAATGAGTAGGCAACTTCTGTAGAGCCTAAATACACCATTTAAAATTTTAATTTTTCTTTTTGCAATTTTAGGAAAGGTATTGAAGTGAATACCAGTATTCAATTATCTCGTAGTATGAAAGGTATGACATGCTGGTTTGAAACTATAATAAATGTGAAAAAGATGCCTGGGGAGCTGGATAGAAATTAAGTATTATTTTTATCACTGTTTTTATTTATTAAGGAAGCTGAATTGTTTTTAAATGCTCAGCCAAATTTTAAGTTTTTATTTTATTTCATACAAATATTGTGCCATTTTTTTTGTTGAGAAATGGTACATTGGACTGTGTGAATAAGTGTAGGTCCATAGTTGTTTGATTTGTGAAGAGTTTATTACCGTTGTCATGATATTGAATATTTTTGTACATTGAAAGACATTCCTGTGTTTGAATAAACTGCCACACACCCTTGTTCACTTTGCACTTGATCAACTTGTGATCTACAGGCTGTTGTAACAAAACAGTAACTCAAAATTATTGGTGTAGTATGTTAACGCTATATATATATATGTTTGTGTGTATTATATGTTACTGTAGATGCGGTGTGACACCGGACATTCCCCAGTACACCATCCAGGAACACGCGTGGTGCGTGGAACATTATGTCAGTTCTACACAACCAAAAGAACGTTTTAAACGTTAGCTGTCTTTTTTTTCACGTTCATTTCAGATTTCGCAATAAAATTAACGCAGTCACTACAGATGCCAGGGAAGGAGCCGCCAGTCCTTCGAGTCCCATAGCTCCGGACTCCATGCACCATGCACGTTCCTGGATGGTGTACTGTGGCATGTCCGGTGTCATACAGCATCTACTGTAGCATATAGTACACATGAACATATGAATTACTTTATTTTTAACATAATACACCAATAATTTTCGGTTACCTTTTTTTTTTCCCTGCAGCCCTTTTGTGGCGAAGTGTGCAATCTTGAATTCAAACACCCTTGCTTACTTTACCATTGTCTTAACCTTAGAAGTACATTATAAAAATGTAATTATTAATCAGCTAATTAAAACATATTTTTCTCATTTTCTTCTGATATGGTTACAAAAAGTGAATAGCAAATAGTGGGAAGAAGCAATTCTGATNAAACATATTTTTCTCATTTTCTTCTGATATGGTTACAAAAAGTGAATAGCAAATAGTGGGAAGAAGCAATTCTGATGAAAGGTGCTGTGAACAGTTAAATAATAAATATTACTGTGTAGGACATGTGATAGGGACATTACTTGTGCCGTTGACTAAAGGTGGCAATACTGATGTCCTTGGCTAAAGGGACTATTCAAGGGTGCATTCAATTCTTTGGTTTGAATTTGAACAGCGACACTGTGATGTCACAACTCCAATGCACTTTTGAAGGGACGAAGCATGCGAAAGTGCTAAAGGCACTTGGATAGGTGAATTCGGACACAGTTATTACCATGTAGAAATGGAGGTGATGTTCCAGTTTGGTGGTCAGCACAGTAGCAGCAAAGTTATATGTATACATTTTATGTATGTATACATATATAATGTATGTGTGTGTTTGTATATACACTGGATGAGTCGGGACAACACAAACACTACATATTCCTTATAAAGAAATAATTCAATAACGTGCCTTCGACTTGCAGTTGAAAATGCTTCGTATGGATAGAACGCACCCTAGAAGCACCCTGAGCTACATACTATTACATGATACTGAAGCTTAATTGGTTTCCCAATAGCACATAAAAATGACTGGAGAAGATTGTCTTGTACTATCACCTTAAACACAACCATTTTTGAGGAACTTGTACAATTGCTTAACTCTTGGATTAGTGATCTGTTTATGGGGAACAACTTAAGCTTTGGCATCGTGAAATTTTACGTGACAACAGGGTTGCACCCCCTATTTTTCTATTACAACATTTGACAGCAATGATGGATATTTTATTGGTTGTAGATATTTGCTCAACTACGCATCCTGAATGTCATTGTTTTATTTCATATACTTTCAGTAATATTGACAATAAACTCATGATGTGGCTCCACCTTCAAAGGTTTGTGCTGCCCTTAAGGAAACATTTTTGACCATAGGTCGAATACATCTTTTTCAAATTATTTTTTTGTCAGGATTATGCTAGCAGAGTTTGTGATCAGGGTGTCTATCGGTCACGAAAATCGTGAAAAAGCCACGGAAATTAGCGGAGGGTCACAGAAGTCACAGTAATTAGGACAAGGTCACTGATTTTCGTATTAGAGTGGCATTTTACCTTTGCAGCCAGCATTCGACTTTAATACCTGTCCGCCTGCCAGACAGGTAAAAATCCAGTGCTGATAACATTGGACATGTAATAAAAATGGCAAGAGAACTTAATGCGATATTTACTTTGTGTTACTCACGATCTGCCCCAGCGGGATGTGTATGTCATTTCCTGTTGTCCTTTGCGAGTTTATATTTGTGGTGTATTGAAAGGAAACATGTCTAGCCTACAGGCAACCTACAATATAATTTTTAAGTGTTGTACCGCAGTTCTGAGATTGTAAACATTTTGTCTGGGACACGACCCAATGCTATCAGTCAAGTAAACATACCGTCTCTATCCTCAGTATTTCCCTCCAATCATCAAAGCTCAAGCAAACAATGCAGTGACAAATCCAGCCCCAGATAAGCCATCAGCAGCTACACTATGCCATTATTGACATACAGTTAGGGCTTCTCAGTCTTTGTACTTTTAAGTAGCGCTCTTAGCCACAAGGGCCATTCCGTCGCTACGACCGTCCAATCGGTGGGGGAGAGGGATCACGCCCTCTCATTGCAGGTGTCCCATCCCAGCTTAGCACCTGAGTTGACCAGATCCAAAGCCCCAACCTGATTCACAAGTAGTCAGTATTTATTTATTTATTATTATGTTATACTGCCCTGCCCAGGAACAAACCAAAAATGGAGTCAATGACAGCATTGTGGGAAACGCACGAACTCGAGCCCCAAAACTCTTTTTGTAAGAAAATAGGAAACTGTGCACAATAAGTCTTGTACCGTGGTTGAGGATGCTGTATAGCAAAACAAATCCATGGATAATTGAAACTACGGTTCAAGGAGCCATAGTTGACAAGGCATTACTGTATATTATATTTATATTCTCACCACGGTCCAGTTCACAGAAATGATCAAAAATTGCTCTTGAATTTGGAGATGTTGGTTTCTGTGCTTTTATACTAGTAGGAGGCACTTATTTTACAGAAAATTACATTTTAAGTTGAAAATGAAATCAACCAGGTGTCATTTTTGCTTTTACTAATAATAAACCTGAAGCATCACTGGTAAAACTATTGTTCATTTTGTAACTTTAACAGGATATTGTTACGTTAATTTATTACATTTGCTACAAGTTTCTGGAAACCCATTCAGGTGTAGAACTGTATAAAACAGTTTTCATATAGGTAGTACTTGACTATAGCAAAATCACTTTCCACTTATAAAATATGAATGGCTCCACTGAACAGGATGTAATTGCACCAGAATACTAACAATTCAATATCTAACTAAGCAAAGAAAATTTCATCTTGTTTCATTTTCCGGTTTAATTGAAATATTGATGTATGGCTAGACCCAGTAACTTTTATCTCCCAAGACATTCAGATACAGTTAAACTTTTTGGCTCATTATGAAGAAGTTGAACGGAAATGTACAAAACTATCACAGAATGTTCAGGGAGTGAGCCAAGCAAATTTTCAAAAAGTTACATGACTTTATTTGCTGAAAATAAGAAACCTGCTGGGAGGCTACTCGTATTACCAATAAGCCTTACATGATTACAACAAAACATTTCCACTGTAATATAATGTGCTTAACCACAATTTAACCATTTAATAAAACAGCTGACATCTCCATCAAAAGCAACTGAAAATGGGGCCACCATTGGCGTAGCAGCTGGAGCACTTGCCCCCCATCAAGGTGAATCGGGTTTGATTCCCAGTGGGGCCGAATTTTCGCATGTGGGGATTGTGCCAGATCATGCTGCTGGTCGGCAGGTTTTCTCGGGGATCTCCTATTTCCCCCATGTCCCTGCATTCAGGCACCGCTCCATACTTATCTCGTATCACCTTCATCGCTTTCAAGACCTCGATGTTAAGAGCTGCGCAAACCTTTCCACTCTCCTCTCTTGTTGAAAGTTACAAAAACTAGGTCCCCAAAATTTTTAAAAAAGTTTTGTTTCATCTACTTGGTAAACACCCTGGCGTTGTTCCTGCTCACCCTGTGTGTGTGTGTCTATATATATATAGACACACACAGAGATATATATAAAACATATCTGTGTGTGTTTTTAATATATGTATATCTGTTGTGATTTTGATACTGTTATTGTCTTGTACTTGTATAGAATTTATATTAGAAATATTAAATGACATATTTTTGTATACTTGAACATTTTTATTGGCTGTGGAGTGGTATCGTTACTGTATTTAAAATACTTTTGAAGTGCAACACATTGTCATGTAAAGTTAGCCTCAGATGAACTTTCTAGCCAGGTCAGAACTATTTTGTAATTTAAATTTGCACTTTGAGGTTTTTTCCGTATTAGAGTTCTCCCCCCCCGACCCCCCTCAAATGCAACTAAAAAAAGTTCTTCTCCCCTCCATCTCACATTTTTTAGAGTAATGGAAGTATATGACGTTTCCCTAACAGCCTTTTAAAATATGTGTGACATACTATGAATCGTGGTTGTAAGAAAGACTATGTAAATCGTACAATAATTTATTTTACAATCTTTAATCACCCATTCACTTGTACAGTATATTTTAAAGATTAAAAAGTACTGAGAAATTATTTAGTACCTAATTATTTAGTTTGATCATCATGCTTGAAGATTCTTTAAGCAGCTTTCACACTGTGCAAGATACATGCAAAACCCGTGAAAGATGGTGCACTCATACTATATCTCATGCGAGATTATCTCTTGCAAGGCAGATATTGTAAAGAAAGCAGTAGGCAGGGAATTTCCTATTTTCNCAAGGCAGATATTGTAAAGAAAGCAGTAGGCAGGGAATTTCCTATTTTCAATAAAGTTTTACACAAATTGAGTGCTTCTGTTGGTCGTTCTGTAGTAATGTGACCACAGTGAAACCCTCTTTAAGAAGTTACACCTTGTCTATATACACTTGTATATAGAGAAGTGTATATACAAGTATACACTTGTATATACATGCTGTACAATAAGTTTCCCTGCATGACTTTTTTCACTGTCTCCAGAAATGTTGTAACTGAATTTTACTGCATCCTTAAACAAGAGATGGCTTTGCAAAGATGAATGAGGTAAAAATTATTCATTGTAAAAAACTTTTTCACAACTTTGTTTTGGAAAAGTAGTGGAGTGGAGTGGTGTGAGATTGTTGGACAAGTACAAGAAATATCCCGTTCTATTTAATAGCCACTGCTTAAAAAAAAAGTGAGTTCATTTATGGCCATTCCAAGGAGGCCATCAACTTATGCGTGGAGGTGTTTTGCTGCAAGTCTGATCTGTGGACTCATTTTTCACGAAGTTTTCCTGATATTCTTGCATGAGATTTCTCATGCTCGGCCTTGTACGAACTACCTTCATTGTGTGTTGTGCAAAAGCAACTTGAAACGTCGGGCTACCAAAGTAACAAACTACATTGTCATTCGTGTGTATGGAATTGGGGATGCTGGAAAGCTATCTGATAGGACCTGTTTCAGGATTTTCCTCAAGTGTGCACATTCTACGACATCCTGATAAGGGCCTTTTCCAGATTCCCCTCTCTCTCTTATTTTCAGACCAATAAAATTTGGAGAAGTATTTTATCCTGATAGGTGTCCTATCAGGATTTTTTTTTTTTGTGGCTGCTCCTGGTTTAAACAAATCCTGAAAGGAACTTATTCAGGATAGATACTTTTCTGGATTTTTGGGCTAGAAAATTATCAAGAGTGGGCCCTACGAGGATAGTTTCTGCAACTCATTTAAAGAAAATATCTGGAAAAGGTCACTNAGAAAATTATCAAGAGTGGGCCCTACGAGGATAGTTTCTGCAACTCATTTAAAGAAAATATCTGGAAAAGGTCACTTTCAGGTTTTCACATCACCGGTAAGTGCGCTATAAAAACCTAAACGTATCCTATTTCAAAAGGATCTTATCAGGAATTTCCTATTAAAATGTACATGGCAGAAAATTTTGATAGGGAATTTCTTCAAGCATCCTTAAGTTTTGCACTTTGCATCACACAAAACCAGGATAAAANGCAGAAAATTTTGATAGGGAATTTCTTCAAGCATCCTTAAGTTTTGCACTTTGCATCACACAAAACCAGGATAAAAACCCTTTTCTAATAGGTGTTCTATCAAGATTTTTTTTGTAGGTGTTACAATTTTAAGGGAATCTTAAAAGTGGTCGTATGAGTATTTTAGTCTTTTATTTCTGTCGTGAAATGTGTCCTATCAGGATTTTCCAGAAGTTGGTTGGACAAAAATTAAACTGGAATTGTATATATTATGTTAAATTTCCTCTGAAAAAAAAAGGCAAAGTTTGTGAGTTAGAATCTAGAATGCAGCACTTTCCTGATTCCCTGTAATTCCTAATGCAAATTACTGCTTCGAGCAGCTAGTAAGTTCACATAGAGGATCAACTTAAAATTATAAAAAGCAATAAGTATAAAACTTGGTATTTTTATAGTATTTAATCTATTGAAAGTTATTTAGCATAACTGACTTAAAATATAGTTCTTAGTATCTTTCATTGAATGTAAAATTGTACGATACCTTAATTGTTACATGCTAANTATCTTTCATTGAATGTAAAATTGTACGATACCTTAATTGTTACATGCTAAATGATATCAGAAACAATAGAGGCGAGAAACTGCTAAGTGACACTGCTTCAATTTATAATTTTCAGTTGTAAGTAGAATTAAATTGCTAAACTTACAGTAAAGTGCATCATACTCAAAACATACTCTCGTGTTAATGTTTTAGATTGCGCAGCAGCACTGAGTCTCAAAAGTGACACGAAGGAAAAAATTTTTCATGCAAGAAATTGACATAACTTCAACATAACATAAAGTGCGTACATGACGTATAGGTAAATGTGTCTGCNAATGCTATCAGTCAAGTAAACATACCGTCTCTATCCTCAGTATTTCCCTCCAATCATCAAAGCTCAAGCAAACAATGCAGTGACAAATCCAGCCCCAGATAAGCCATCAGCAGCTACACTATGCCATTATTGACATACAGTTAGGGCTTCTCAGTCTTTGTACTTTTAAGTAGCGCTCTTAGCCACAAGGGCCATTCCGTCGCTACGACCGTCCAATCGGTGGGGGAGAGGGATCACGCCCTCTCATTGCAGGTGTCCCATCCCAGCTTAGCACCTGAGTTGACCAGATCCAAAGCCCCAACCTGATTCACAAGTAGTCAGTATTTATTTATTTATTATTATGTTATACTGCCCTGCCCAGGAACAAACCAAAAATGGAGTCAATGACAGCATTGTGGGAAACGCACGAACTCGAGCCCCAAAACTCTTTTTGTAAGAAAATAGGAAACTGTGCACAATAAGTCTTGTACCGTGGTTGAGGATGCTGTATAGCAAAACAAATCCATGGGTAATTGAAACTACGGTTAAAGGAGCCACAGTTGACAAGGGATTACTGTGTATTATATTTATATTCTCACCACGGTCCAGTTCACAGAAATTATCGAAAATTGCTCTTGAATTTGGAGATGTTGGTTTCTGTGCTTTTATACTAGTAGGAGGCACTTATTTTTACAGAAAATTACATTTTAAGTTGAAAATGAAATCTACCAGGTGTCATTTTTGCTTTTACTGATAATAAACCTGAAGCATCACTGGTAAAACTATTGTTCATTTTGTAACTTTAACAGGATACTGTTACGTTAATTTATTACATTTGCTACAAGTTTCTGGAAACCCATTCAGGTGTAGAACTGTATAAAACAGTTTTCATATAGGTAGTACTTGACTATAGCAAAATCACTTTCCACTTATAAAATATGAATGGCTCCACTGAACAGGATGTAATTGCACCAGAATACTAACAATTCAATATCTAGCTAAGCAAAGAAAATTTCATCTTGTTTCATTTTCCGGTTTAATTGAAATATTGATGTATGGCTAGACCCAGTAACTTTTATCTCCCAAGACATTCAGATACAGTTAAACTTTTTGGCTCATTATGAAGAAGTTGAACGTAAATGTACAAAACTATCACAGAATGTTCAGGGAGTGAGCCAAGCAAATTTTCAAAAAGTTACGTGGCTTTATTTGCTGAAAACAAGAAACCTGCTGGGAGGCTACTCGTATTGCCAATAAGCCTTACACGATTGCAACAAAACATTTCCACTGTAATATAATGTGCTTAACCACAATTTAACCATTTAATAAAACAGCCNCAACAAAACATTTCCACTGTAATATAATGTGCTTAACCACAATTTAACCATTTAATAAAACAGCCGACATCTCCATCAAAAGCAACTGAAAATGGGGCCACCATTGGTGTAGCAGCTGGAGCACTTGCCCCCCATCAAGGTGAATCGGGTTTGATTCCCAGTGGGGCCGAATTTTCGCATGTGGGGATTGTGCCAGATCATGCTGCTGGTCGGCAGGTTTTCTCGGGGATCTCCTATTTCCCCCATGTCCCTGCATTCAGGCACCGCTCCATACTTATCTCGTATCACCTTCATCGCTTTCAAGACCTCGATGTTAAGAGCTGCGCAAACCTTTCCACTCTCCTCTCTTGTTGAAAGTTACAAAAACTAGGTCCCCAAAATTTTTAAAAAGGTTTTGTTTCATCTACTTGGTAAACACCCTGGCGTTGTTCCTGCTCACCCTGTGTGTGTGTGTCTATATATATATAGACACACACAGAGATATATATAAAACATATCTGTGTGTGTTTTTAATATATGTATATCTGTTGTGATTTTGATACTGTTATTGTCTTGTACTTGTATAGAATTTATATTAGAAATATTAAATGACATATTTTTGTATACTTGAACATTTTTATTGGCTGTGGAGTGGTATCGTTACTGTATTTAAAATACTTTTGAAGTGCAACACATTGTCATGTAAAGTTAGCCTCAGATGAACTTTCTAGCCAGGTCAGAACTATTTTGTAATTTAAATTTGCACTTTGAGGTTTTTTCCGTATTAGAGTTCTCCCCCCCCGACCCCCCTCAAATGCAACTAAAAAAAGTTCTTCTCCCCTCCATCTCACATTTTTTAGAGTAATGGAAGTATATGACGTTTCCCTAACAGCCTTTTAAAATATGTGTGACATACTATGAATCGTGGTTGTAAGAAAGACTATGTAAATCGTACAATAATTTATTTTACAATCTTTAATCACCCATTCACTTGTACAGTATATTTTAAAGATTAAAAAGTACTGAGAAATTATTTAGTACCTAATTATTTAGTTTGATCATTATGCTTGAAGATTCTTTAAGCAGCTTTTACACTGTGCAAGATACATGCAAAACCCGTGAAAGATGGTGCACTCATACTATATCTCATGCGAGATTATCTCTTGCAAGGCAGATATTGTAAAGAAAGCAGTAGGCAGGGAATTTCCTATTTTCAATAAAGTTTTACGCAAATTGAGTGCTTCTGTTGGTCGTTCTGTAGTAATGTGACCACAGTGAAACCCTCTTTAAGAAGTTACACCTTGTCTATATACACTTGTATATAGAGAAGTGTATATACAAGTATACACTTGTATATACATGCTGTACAATAAGTTTCCCTGCATGACTTTTTTCACTGTCTCCAGAAATGTTGTAACTGAATTTTACTGCATCCTTAAACAAGAGATGGCTTTGCAAAGATGAATGAGGTAAAAATTATTCATTGTAAAAAACTTTTTCACAACTTTGTTTTGGAAAAGTAGTGGAGTGGAGTGGTGTGAGATTGTTGGACAAGTACAAGAAATATCCCGTTCTATTTAATAGCCACTGCTTAAAAAAAAAGTGAGTTCATTTATGGCCATTCCAAGGAGGCCATCAACTTATGCGTGGAGGTGTTTTGCTGCAAGTCTGATCTGTGGACTCATTTTTCACGAAGTTTTCCTGATATTCTTGCATGAGATTTCTCATGCTCGGCCTTGTACGAACTACCTTCATTGTGTGTTGTGCAAAAGCAACTTGAAACGTCGGGCTACCAAAGTAACAAACTACATTGTCATTCGTGTGTATGGAATTGGGGATGCTGGAAAGCTATCTGATAGGACCTGTTTCAGGATTTTCCTCAAGTGTGCACATTCTACGACATCCTGATAAGGGCCTTTTCCAGATTCCCCTCTCTCTCTTATTTTCAGACCAATAAAATTTGGAGAAGTATTTTATCCTGATAGGTGTCCTATCAGGATTTTTTTTTTTTGTGGCTGCTCCTGGTTTAAACAAATCCTGAAAGGAACTTATTCAGGATAGATACTTTTCTGGATTTTTGGGCCAGAAAATTATCAAGAGTGGGCCCTACGAGGATAGTTTCTGCAACTCATTTAAAGAAAATATCTGGAAAAGGTCACTTTCAGGTTTTCACATCACCGGTAAGTGCGCTATAAAAACCTAAACGTATCCTATTTCAAAAGGATCTTATCAGGAATTTCCTATTAAAATGTACATGGCAGAAAATTTTGATAGGGAATTTCTTCAAGCATCCTTAAGTTTTGCACTTTGCATCACACAAAACCAGGATAAAAACCCTTTTCTAATAGGTGTTCTATCAAGATTTTTTTTGTAGGTGTTACAATTTTAAGGGAATCTTAAAAGTGGTCGTATGAGTATTTTAGTCTTTTATTTCTGTCGTGAAATGTGTCCTATCAGGATTTTCCAGAAGTTGGTTGGACAAAAATTAAACTGGAATTGTATATATTATGTTAAATTTCCTCTGAAAAAAAAAGGCAAAGTTTGTGAGTTAGAATCTAGAATGCAGCACTTTCCTGATTCCCTGTAATTCCTAATGCAAATTACTGCTTCGAGCAGCTAGTAAGTTCACATAGAGGATCAACTTAAAATTATAAAAAGCAATAAGTATAAAACTTGGTACTTTTATAGTATTTAATCTATTGAAAGTTATTTAGCATAACTGACTTAAAATATAGTTCTTAGAATCTTTCATTGATTGTAAAATTGTACGATACAAGCTAAATGATATCAGAAACAATAGAGGCGAGAAACTGCTAAGTGACACTGCTTCAATTTATAATTTTCAGTTGTAAGTAGAATTAAATTGCTAAACTTACAGTAAAGTGCATCATACTCAAAACATACTCTCGTGTTAATGTTTTAGATTGCGCAGCAGCACTGAGTCTCAAAAGTGACACGAAGGAAAAAATTTTTCATGCAAGAAATTGACATAACTTCAACATAACATAAAGTGCGTACATGACGTATAGGTAAATGTGTCTGCCAATGGGCAATCAGATTCAAGGGATGATTCTTTCCTTTTGTTTTCTGTACATTTTTTATTTGTATCATCTACCGTCAGGATTGTGTAGGCCGGTTATGCTACGATTGCAACATACAAAGTTATGATTTTGTTTGTATGCATGCTAATGATAAACAAATTACCAGTTAGAAATATTCTGGAATTGTATGAATTCTGTGGGTACAAGTTGGCATTAGGTGAGGTTATTACTGCCAGATAAGGGCAAATGTTATAAATATTATAGCAACTGCACATTTAATTGCATATATACACCAGCCTTTTTAAAACCCCAAATACAATTTCGTAGTATTGATGACTGAATTATAATTCATCAGACGAGCTCTTCAATTTGTTTGGGAGACCCTGCTCTTTTTGCTGTCGAGAGCAGCCTTCGATTTGGGGAAAAAGTAGAAAGGGGTATTTTATCTTTCTACCTCCAACAAAATGCCAAAAGGCACACACACATGATTCACCGACCCGCTGATCGCAACATTTGTGTTTTCGGTGTAATTTTTGACGTTTGGCTGATTTTCGCACTGTTACACTATTTCCGGTTACGTATTTTTCAGCTAGACTGTGATTATTGGATTTTACCAAAAGCATAACATCAACAAAATATTGAACTAATAGCTTCTTCCAATTAATGCGCTGGCACAGAATAAATAAGTTATTCTGTGGCTCTGGACTGCACACAGTGCGCAATAGCAGTTCCAGTTGCCGGAACTTAACACTGAGTGAAATAGTTTTGTCATGTTCCAATCGTAGATTGCAATCAAAAGTGCGCAATAAGTGCCATTTTTGCTGCAGTTTCAATGCAGATATGATCGACAAACAAGCACTTACTTCGGGTAAGCTGAGTGACGTGCACAGAACTGAAAATGTGCTGTCATATTTGTTGGCTTCCAATAGATCTTAGCAGTGTTGGGATTTCCTGAAGTGCCAAACGAAAGTCATATTTAACGTCACAGGTTAAAATGTGTCACTGTGATCAATCGGACCAGAGTTGCAAACTCAGTGGATTTTCCACCAGGTGTGGTGGATTTTAACTCCTATTCAGTGGGTAAAGTTTTTACCTAGTGAGCAGTAAATAATCTAGTGGATTTTTTTTTTTTAAAACTCTATGTTTGTGGAAGAAAAACGATATTAATTTTTGGAGTGTCCAAATCTTTATTTAAAATGTGCACATGGTGAAGTGGTATATATTTTTGGCATACTTGGGCCATTCATAAATTGGTGGCATTGCATTGTGATGAGAATACGCAATAGATCACAAAGACGTTGGAGAGTATGAAAGTATTTTATTGTGCAAATTTAAACAATTAAAATAACAGTTGAAAACATGAATTTAAGTCAAATGAAAAGTAAGAGCATTGTCATTATGCACAGGATGATTACGCATGTTTCCGCTTCCACATCTAGTGGATTTGGGTGGATTTTCACCTATGGCCTAGTGGAATTCTGTCTAAATGTTGGCTAAACTGAATTCAGAGCAGGCAGTTTTGTTGGCGGGAAACTGTTATTACAGTAATGTAAGCATTAAAAATATTAAAAAGGTGTGTGTGTATGTGCATGTATATATTTCTGAATTCAGTTCACTGTAAAGTTGAAATGAGAAAATCTTTGCGCAGCTTTGAGGGGGGAAGGTAGGGGAGGTCTCTCCCGAGCACCTGCCATGGGAGGGAGGGTAACCACGTGACACTGCTGGCGCTGTACACACCAAACTGA
>NQII01013373.1:0-24127 GCA_002778355.1 Clitarchus hookeri
TGGTGACACTCCCCGTCAACTTCACAACATGAACCTTAACACCAATGTGTTTAATTTAATTTATATAATTTTTCACCATTGCAATCATTTTACATAGTGCTTATGTCATGTTTTACCACTCGGCATGTGATGTCGGTTCACGCCACTTGTGACAAAAGCAGACAAGGGAGAACCCACTGCACTCTCACCAGAGAGTTTAACGCTACAGTGTATCCGCATAACCACCATGCTGACTTAGGTAATTTTCACGCTAAGGTCACCGGTAGGCCAAAAGAGCTGTGCCGATTTCTTTTAATATTCACATGTCCACTTCTTGAACATGTAATAAAGTATGTGAGTAAACTGCTTTCTAAATTCTGTGTGTGTTGATTCATTGTCCCCCAGGACACATAGGATGCTACACGTCTTTTAGTACCACCCACAATTTGTCTAATATATTTCAGGCATACGAGATAGCCTCATTCTCGCCACAAGGTCAACGTGTGTAAGTAGTGTAATATTAAGTGCGTGACAACCTCATATTCAAACTGACGGAAGCATCCAGGGCCCCCTAAGCCGTCGACCGAACGATTCACATCACTAACTCTCCACTGAATTATGGCGCCGGGCAATTCTACATTCAATCAGCCCTGGGTCACCTCGACCATGTCATATTAAGTTTCGTAATAATACATTGAAATATATACAAATATTTTATGTATATGAGTTAAAACAACCATAAACAGCACACATTTACCAAAAAACAATAAATATGCTGCCAAGAAACGATGCCAGCACTGTATCAGAAATCAGCATTCAGTTGATATTCCCTGAAAATATTCTTTGTTTTCTTTCGGAAAAAACTCACAAATGTTTATACTGTCACTGACTTTAGCTTATACCAATGCTATGCAGTCCAAAATTACAATATGTGGCAGTGTTCATAAAATTAGAAATTTGTGCTACATCGACTGAGTAGTTCTTAAGGTTTATTTTTCCTCAACTTTTTCAGCTATAATTTTTATGTGTCATTTTGAAATACCAATTTTCACACTTCACCTAATTTACTTCGAAAGTTAGCGATTTTAAAAATAAATACACAGCATGGGCGAAAAAAAAATAATGTTACTTTACTGTGTACTATAAGTGTATCACCTCACAATGTGATAACTTTGATTCAATTCCTGGATGTTTACAATTGTGTATGAGTGTAGGAAGTTTGCTGTAAATCGGTGCATGGAATCGCATGTTGTAGGGGAGTGGTGTAACCTATATAGGCCAACACTACAGGCAAACATGTGGACAGGTGTAAGCAAGCATACAACCTTTCGGCCATACTTTTGTTAATTTTACGTAGCGCTCGTAGCCTTACGGCCATACCGCACTAAGGCCGCCCAGTCGACGGGGAAGAGGGATCATGCCCTCTCAACGCAGGTGTCCCAGCTACTCACATGAAGTAACCAAGCCCGAAGCCCCGACTTGATTCACAAGTTTCGCCAGGAGCACCCTTCCACAAGGCCTGAGATCCTCATACTCAGATTACCAAGCGTGTGGTCTGGCCAGAGCACTATCCAGACCCCGAACATCTTGCCAGGACGCTTCCGGAGTAGGTGCATGCTCACCGCTCGATCTTTCTTTAAGAGGGGGAATCCCTCCAGACCTCCTCCAGCTCCCATGTTGACAAGAAGAAGAAGAAAATTTAGAAAACTTTAAACCCCACTTAGTCAAATGGCCATCCGAGGTGGTGTCATTCAGAGCTGGTTACATAAATTTCAAATAAAAGAATTTAAGGGGCATGGAAATAGAATTTAAGAAGGATAAATGGTTAAATACTTGTATTGTCATTAGGTTAAAAACGGTGCCTCTGTATCCACCCTACACCACAACCCTGCCCGCCCGAAGTGTTCTTGTACTTGATGTTGTGGCATGTCGTTGTACGTGTGTGTTTTGTGTGTTATTAATATTGTTAGTGTTATTGTATATGTGTGAATTATCTGAGCAGAGTGCGTGAGTGAGGCCATTCTTCTTACAGCCCACCCCCGCACTCCACCCAGTATGTTGTTTTTAAGGCTCTGGTCCAGGGGGAAACGGCCCCCCAGCCCCGCCCGCTGCCACCGCTCCGAGCATCCGGCAGCCTGCGTAATAGCTTTTCAGCCAGTCCACTTAGCCACCATCGGCCGAACCGACAACGAGGGTCGGAGCCGACAGTCCACCCGCCCCAGAGCCTTCACTAGTTTAGTGCGTATTATGGGTTATTCGATTTAATTTTGCGATTAGTTATATTTTAATTTTGAATTTAAATTTATGTTTACGGCACCATTTTTATCTTTTAAGGTATTATGAAAATTTTGAATTTTTTGAATTTATGAAATTTATGACGTATCTATTTGACCACTGACACGTGAACTACTGCTTTATGGATCGGGAATTTGGATTGACGGGTTTACAAACGTTTTGGAGTTCTAATAGGGCTTGGGAATCTATGAGGTCCTGCACTCTTGATCTTTTGAGTGCAGGAAGGCAGCAGTTCGTCTAAGCGCCCATGAATTTTGTTGAAATTTTTATTTTTTTTCTCAATCCCCACTCTTTGCCGAGAGGGGCGAGTATCTACGGTCAAAGCTATGTCTGATTGAAATGTTTCTCACACCGAGCCACGTCCGCCCATGCCCTCCGACCATCAGGCTCTGATGACCACCGTCTAAAATCCGGCCTGCCCGTCCGTCAGCCGGAGGGACACAGACAAAACTCGACTGCCGCCACCGCCTCGGCGCACCCGACTCTTCCACAAGTTAGCCTTTCAGCTGGCCCACCAAGGTCGGTAACACCGAGGCGGCGACACCAGTCGCGACCCGATGTGCTATCCCGTGTTCTTCCCTACACTCGTTTTCCAGTCCAGCCAGACAGCCATCCATGACAATTTCCCCTTCAGGACTGCCCGACCATCCCTTCCGGCAAGTGTAGGAAATGGAGTTGTACTCCACACTGGCGCCCAGTCCGCGGAGAACCACGTGGAGGTCGCCACCCGGCTCCCCAGCCTGTCATTTCTTTTATTTTCTTGTTTGCTATTTTTATTTGATTTTTTCGGTTTCATCAAATTTGAATTAACATGTAATAGAATATAATCATTATATGACATAAAACATATATAACATTCTGAAACAAAAACAAAAACAAAACCAACAGAACGAAGCTAGACTAAACAGAGCAAACAACACAAAACACCAATTTATAATATCAGGATATACTAGATTATAATGTTGAATATATTATATATAAAAATAAAAATGAAACAAAATAAGATAAATTAGATTATCGCCATTTAAATAGTATAATATATAATAAGTTAAAATATAATATGTTAAGATACAATAAAATAAAATAAATAAAATTAAAGTAAAATAAAAAAAATAAACACCTCCCACCAACCCCCAGCGCGCCACCAGAATTATATGTTTAATTTAATTTTATTCTTATTCGCCAAAATTCGTTTCTCTTATTAATTTATTTTTAGCCTTGATGTATAATGGACATTCTCTATTAATTACTGCATGTTCTTCAATTAGGTCCAGTTTGTCACAACAGTTGAGGCATTGAAGTTTTTCCGAATCGCAGTCTTTTTTGCATGTTTCCTTCCACATTTGCGGCAATATATTGATTTGCTTCTACATTTTTTTTCTGTGTGTCCAAATCACCAGCATTGTTTGCACTGCATCGGGGATATGAAGTCTTTAAATTTGTATGCCTCCCAGTTACAATAAATTCTATTTTTGTTTTTGAGCATTTTATAAATTTTTGGATTAATTTCTAATACTATGTTTTTTCTATTTTTAATTATTTTTGTCTCGAAGCATAATTTTATGTTGGTTTTGTGCTCTGCTTCGTCTATCATTCCCATTAAATTTTGTGTATATATCTTATCCATGAATTCTTCCTTTGTAATTTCAGCATCTATTCCGTAAACTATTATTTTCGGATCCCTCTTTTGAAGTCTTTCTATTTTTAACGTTTTTGTTTTCCTGCTAATTTCTTTTTCTATTTTCTTTACTTGTTCTTTATCTGGTACTTCTACGATAACTGCTAACGAGTTGGTTTTAATTATTTTATTAATCTGAATGTTGTTCTTATTAGGCTTTATGTAACTGGTGAGTGCACATTTAACGGTTTCAATACTAAAACCTTCCTTGATTTGATCTGGTCTAAGATTTTATTTTATGATCATTTTAATGGGTTCGGGTTTTTTCCTAGGGTTCCAAACTGTCTTTATTTCTTCCTGTTTTTCTTGTGTTTTATTCCTCTCTCTTTCCATCATTATTCCTTCCATTTGTGATTTTAGCTTGATAATTTCGTAGTTCTGATGAATATTTATTTCTTGTAGTTCTGCTAAATTGCCTAAAATTTCTGTTGAAGATTCTTTCTTACTCTTCACTAATGTTTCTGTAATTTGGCATGTTATTTGAATGGTTTCAGTTTCATCTANGTTGAAGATTCTTTCTTACTCTTCACTAATGTTTCTGTAATTTGGCATGTTATTTGAATGGTTTCAGTTTCATCTACTTTTCCTTTTTTCTTTCCTTCATTCGTGAGCGAGTCCTCATCTCTCTTCCTCTTTTCAGTTTCTTCTTGTGATTGGGTCGGATGGATTTTACTGATTCTTGTGCCGAAATTTCTTCTTTCCAGTCTTTCTCTGTGATTTTTTCTGTAGATCTTCTAGTTTTGCTGGATTTATTAAATTCCTTTGGTGTGGAACTGGTAATTCTGTTGGGTCTGCTGGTTCCCGAATTTGCTGCCATACTACTGTAATCTAAACCAATCTGTGGTTTGGAGCACCTGGGCGTTGACCCTATTCACCTTGTCGAGTTTGATCCTCCAACAGCAAGGAAAATTTTTAAATTTATAATGTTTCACAAAAATAAATAAAAACGTTTGTAAACTGTTCTACACTTTCTTCTGNAAGGAAAATTTTTAAATTTATAATGTTTCACAAAAATAAATAAAAACGTTTGTAAACTGTTCTACACTTTCTTCTGATTACACTGATATGTTTTTTTTTATTTATTGCGATTAGGGTCCAAGATATTAAAGTATTAATTTTTTGCTGACTATTTATTTTTTGATCCGCGATTTATATTTTTTTATAAAATGGTATCCAAGTAGCTGATTCCAAATATACTTTACTTTTAAAATTGTACTGGTTAGTTTCAGAAATATTTCAATTTCGATTTTTTGCTGAAATACTATCTTTTGGAATAAGGGTAAATTTTAATATTTTATTATGCCAATAGGTAGCCAGTATATGCAAACATCCGTTTCTTAAAGGTGGAAAATTTGCTCCGTTTTCGCCTAGCATGCAAGGTTTAGGAGTTATAAACAATTTTATAAAATTTAAAAAAAAATTTGAAACTTTTTATAAAATAAACTATAGGTTTTTTAGATTCTTTGTAGTCTTAAATTTATATTTGGGAATGTAACAATTTTATGAGTTATGAGCTGAACTAGATGGTCTTAATTTATTATTTATGATTTTTGGTCCGCTATACAAGTGATCCTGGAACTAATTCGCGAATCTCCAGTACTTTTCCATTGTGGGTTCAAAATAATTCATCGAGAGTTTAGGGTGGGACTTTAATTTCGCGAGCTGGGNTTCTTGTACTTGATGTTGTGGCATGTCGTTGTACGTGTGTGTTTTGTGTGTTATTAATATTGTTAGTGTTATTGTCTATGTGTGAATTATCTGAGCAGAGTGCGTGAGTGAGCCCATTATTCTTACAGCCCACCCCCGCACTCCACCCAGTATGTTGTTTTTAAGGCTCTGGTCCAGGGGGAAACGGCCCCCCAGCCCCGCCCGCTGCCACCGCTACGAGCATCCGGCAGCCTGCGTAATAGCTTTTCAGCCAGTCCACTTAGCCACCATCGGCCGAACCGACAACGAGGGTCGGAGCCGACAGTCCACCTGCCCCCGAGCCTTCACTAGTTTAATGCGTATTATGGGTTATTCGATTTAATTTTGCGATTAGTTAAATTTTAATTTTGAATTTAAATTTATGTTTACGGCACCATTTTTAACTTTTAAGGTATTATGAAAATTTTGAATTTTTTGAATTTATGAAATTTATGACGTATCTATTTGACCACTGACACGTGAACTACTGCTTTATGGATCGGGAATTTGGATTGACGGGTTTACAAACGTTTTGGAGTTCTAATAGGGCTTGGGAATCTATGAGGTCCTGCACTCTTGATCTTTTGAGTGCAGGAAGGCAGCAGTTCGTCTAAGCGCCCATGAATTTTGTTGAAATTTTTATTTTTATTCTCAATCCCCACTCTTTGCCGAGAGGGGCGAGTATCTACGGTCAAAGCTATGTCTGATTGAAATGTTTCTCACACCGAGCCACGTCCGCCCATGCCCTCCGACCATCAGGCTCTGATGACCACCGTCTAAAATCCGGCCTGCCCGTCCGTCAGCCGGAGGGACACAGACAAAACTCGACTGCCGCCACCGCCTCGGCGCACCCGACTCTTCCACAAGTTAGCCTTTCAGCTGGCCCACCAAGGTCGGTAACACCGAGGCGGCGACACCAGTCGCGACCCGATGTGCTATCCCGTGTTCTTCCCTACACTCGTTTTCCAGTCCAGCCAGACAGCCATCCATGACAATTTCCCCTTCAGGACTGCCCGACCATCCCTTCCGGCAAGTGTAGGAAATGGAGTTGTACTCCACACTGGCGCCCAGTCCGCGGAGAACCACGTGGAGGTCGCCACCCGGCTCCCCAGCCTGTCATTTCTTTTATTTTCTTGTTTGCTATTTTTATTTGATTTTTTCGGTTTCATCAAATTTGAATTAACATGTAATAGAATATAATCATTATATGACATAAAACATATATAACATTCTGAAACAAAAACAAAAACAAAACCAACAGAACGAAGCTAGACTAAACAGAGCAAACAACACAAAACACCAATTTATAATATCAGGATATACTAGATTATAATGTTGAATATATTATATATAAAAATAAAAATGAAACAAAATAAGATAAATTAGATTATCGCCATTTAAATAGTATAATATATAATAAGTTAAAATATAATATGTTAAGATACAATAAAATAAAATAAATAAAATTAAAGTAAAATAAAATAAAATAAACAGAAATAAACACCTCCCAACAACCCCCAGCGCGCCACCAGAATTATATGTTTAATTTAATTTTATTCTTATTCGCCAAAATTCGTTTCTCTTATTAATTTATTTTTAGCCTTGATGTATAATGGACATTCTCTATTAATTACTGCATGTTCTTCAATTAGGTCCAGTTTGTCACAACAGTTGAGGCATTGAAGTTTTTCCGAATCGCAGTCTTTTTTGCATGTTTCCTTCCACATTTGCGGCAATATATTGATTTGCTTCTACATTTTTTTTCTGTGTGTCCAAATCACCAGCATTGTTTGCACTGCATCGGGGATATGAAGTCTTTAAATTTGTATGCCTCCCAGTTACAATAAATTCTATTTTTGTTTTTGAGCATTTTATAAATTTTTGGATTAATTTCTAATACTATGTTTTTTTTATTTTTTATTATTTTTGTCTCGAAGCATAATTTTATGTTGGTTTTGTGCTCTGCTTCGTCTATCATTCCCATTAAATTTTGTGTATATATCTTATCCATGAATTCTTCCTTTGTAATTTCAGCATCTATTCCGTAAACTATTATTTTCGGATCCCTCTTTTGAAGTCTTTCTATTTTTAACGTTTTTGTTTTCCTGCTAATTTCTTTTTCTATTTTCTTTACTTGTTCTTTATCTGGTACTTCTACGATAACTGCTAACGAGTTGGTTTTAATTATTTTATTAATCTGAATGTTGTTCTTATTAGGCTTTATGTAACTGGTGAGTGCACATTTAACGGTTTCAATACTAAAACCTTCCTTGATTTGATCTGGTCTAAGATTTTATTTTATGATCATTTTAATGGGTTCGGGTTTTTTCCTAGGGTTCCAAACTGTCTTTATTTCTTCCTGTTTTTCTTGTGTTTTATTCCTCTCTCTTTCCATCATTATTCCTTCCATTTGTGATTTTAGCTTGATAATTTCGTAGTTCTGACGAATATTTATTTCTTGTAGTTCTGCTAAATTGCCTAAAATTTCAGTTGAAGATTCTTTCTTACTCTTCACTAATGTTTCTGTAATTTGGCATGTTATTTGAATGGTTTCAGTTTCATCTACTTTTCCTTTTTTCTTTCCTTCATTCGTGAGCGAGTCCTCATCTCTCTTCCTCTTTTCAGTTTCTTCTTGTGATTGGGTCGGATGGATTTTACTGATTCTTGTGCCGAAATTTCTTCTTTCCAGTCTTTCTCTGTGATTTTTTCTGTAGATCTTCTAGTTTTGCTGGATTTATTAAATTCCTTTGGTGTGGAACTGGTAATTCTGTTGGGTCTGCTGGTTCCCGAATTTGCTGCCATACTACTGTAATCTAAACCAATCTGTGGTTTGGAGCACCTGGGCGTTGACCCTATTCACCTTGTCGAGTTTGATCCTCCAACAGCAAGGAAAATTTTTAAATTTATAATGTTTCACAAAAATAAATAAAAACGTTTGTAAACTGTTCTACACTTTCTTCTGATTACACTGATATGTTTTTTTTTATTTATTGCGATTAGGGTCCAAGATATTAAAGTATTAATTTTTTGCTGACTATTTATTTTTTGATCCGCGATTTATATTTTTTTATAAAATGGTATCCAAGTAGCTGATTCCAAATATACTTTACTTTTAAAATTGTACTGGTTAGTTTCAGAAATATTTGAATTTCGATTTTTTGTTGAAATACTATCTTTTGGAATAAGGGTAATTTTTAATATTTTATTATGCCAATAGGTAGCCAGTATATGCAAACATCCGTTTCTTAAAGGTGGAAAATTTGCTCCGTTTTCGCCTAGCATGCAAGGTTTAGGAGTTATAAACAATTTTATAAAATTTAGAAAAAAATCTGAAACTTTTTATAAAATAAACTATAGGTTTTTTAGATTCTTTGTAGTCTTAAATTTATATTTGGGAATGTAACAATTTTATGAGTTATGAGCTGAACTAGATGGTCTTAATTTATTATTTATGATTTTTGGTCCGCTATACAAGTGATCCTGGAACTAATTCGCGATACTCCAGTACTTTTCCATTGTGGGTTCAAAATAATTCATCGAGAGTTTAGGCTGGGACTTTAATTTCGCGAGCTGGGGTTTCGCAGGTTACCCCAGGTAGTTCCCTTCAGAATGGAGCCCAACCTACTTGTGAATTCTAAGCTTCTATTCTACCTTTTTCTACTTTCTTACTAAACTACTACTTTAATTTTAATGAAATTTTGTACAGCTACTTTTAAATAAAATTTTTTTCAAGTTTTTGTTATACCCATTTATTAGTCCCGCACACGCTGATTTTAAATAGAAAACTGTATTTTAATTATTAAAAGTAATTTACTCACCACTGTCTTCTTTAAGTTTTTCATAAATTATGTCTTTACATAAAGTCCGAATGTCTTGAAATTTGAATCACTGATATTCTGCCGTTGGATGATCACCGCACAATCACTGGATGTTGTCCATTCTCACTTTTCCCCGGTTTTCGGGCCAAAAAAACCAGGAGCTCACAAAAACAAAACCTACACTGGCGACATCCTGGGAATCCCTCCAGACCTCCTCCAGCCTCCATGCAGACAGAAAGAAGCCTCTCTTTTGATAATAAAGTATGCTAAAAAAAAAAAGTTAAGTATTTTACAGAAATAGCGATTCATTTGTTTCAGCCAAGGAAAAGAACTTAGACAGTAATGTTAAATTATATTTTGAAAAATATCAAGATTTGCTGGTAAACTGAATTTATGATTATTACTCTTCACTGCATAATATTATTTGATAAAATTAACTCTTACTATGTTCAGCAAATATATATTAGCAACAGTTTTATCACATGCATATACATATACAAACACACAGTAGAGAGATTAAATGTACTTCAAGATTATGGGCACATCAGGACCTGGGACCGGAGTATCGCAGCTGTTCATGCTCTGCCAATCCAGTCGGCCAGTGGCCTTCTTGAATCCGGGTTACTTTGATGCTGACCTTAGTCCCAGTGACCTTGAAAAACCATAAAATTTTTTTTTAGAAATCCTTAAATACTAAAAAAATTTGAAAAATAAATTAAAATACTTACAAAAATTATTTTAAAATTATTAAAAAATTTATTAAGAAAATTGTTAAAAAATACTGAAATTTTTGGTGGACCCCACACCCCATTCCACCCATACTCATTCCACCATGTTGATAGGTACAGTCTACCATCTTGGTAGGCATCACAGCCACCATCTGCCATTGTGGAGATGTAGCTATCCACCATTTTGGTCGGTGAAGTCCGCCATATTGGTATGGGCCACCATCTGCCATCTTGGTTGGTATAGTCTGCCATCTTGGTTTTTCATTTCTTTGTTTATGCATTACTGGAGTTTGTCTCTCACCTTCGTTCGACTGCTATCNGTCTGCCATCTTGGTTTTTCATTTCTTTGTTTATGCATTACTGGAGTTTGTCTCTCACCTTCGTTCGACTGCTATCTTGATTTTCTCGTTTGTCATTTGTTTTACATTGATGGTGTTGTCCCCAGTACCTCGCCCAGCAGACGACTGATCCCCTCTAATCACCTNTTTGTCATTTGTTTTACATTGATGGTGTTGTCCCCAGTACCTCGCCCAGCAGACGACTGATCCCCTCTAATCACCTCTTCCAATATATTTTATTGACAAATTGCCCCACCTGTGATTCTCATTAGCTAATTTCCCTCCCCCTTCCAATATATTGAATTGCTCCACCAATGTTTCTCATTGGCTAATTACTCAGGTATTTTTGGAAACCTTCGTTCCTACCAATCGGCAGCTTTTTTAATTGTGTGGGCATACTGTCTCCCTTCTTAGAAAAAACTCTTTAAAAGGCGCACCGCTAGCTTCTTCGGGAAAGCAGTCATTTTTCTCACTGTTGTTTTGTCCTGTGNAAAAAACTCTTTAAAAGGCGCACCGCTAGCTTCTTCGGGAAAGCAGTCATTTTTCTCACTGTTGTTTTGTCCTGCGAAGGATAAAAAACAGTAACGCAGAATAAAATAGAGATATTATTCTTCAGCTTATCCACACCATATTGGCATGAGGAGCAACTTCGTCAATGCCATCTACTAGCACGAACCCGCAACCACCAGAAAACCCATACCAGACCCCATAGGCCAGAACATCCTACAATTTATTCTCTCACAGCTTCGCAGAGAGCCCCATCAGCTCCGACTTCGAATACAGTATTATCGAAGTAGAAATGAAAATATCCATCGCCGAATTGTCTACATTCAGGTCAGAAGATGTGAGCAAGTACAATAAACTAAATTGTGGGTACCGACGCATAAATTTTCGAGATGCTCGAGGCATTCTGTAAATTCAATTTTGTTATGGTACAATTCACTGGCTATGCTGCTACGATAATTTCGAAGGCTGTTATGTGTGGGACACACTCTTATGTTTACAATTGTTGTCCTAACTCTAAGCATCCTTGTTTNTAATTTCGAAGGCTGTTATGTGTGGGACACACTCTTATGTTTACAATTGTTGTCCTAACTCTAAGCATCCTTGTTTGCTGGAGGATTTGGTAAAACAAAATCGTGATGTCCATGTATGCAAGACAAGAATGTATACGAAAGTGTAGTGTACGAACTTTACCGAAAAAGTAAAAATTATTATGTGTGCAAATGGCAGAATAAATATGATGAACATAACCATGTTGTAAAAAGGTAAGGTTTCCCAGACTGGGTCTCCACCTGCACGCCTTTTGCATGCGAAGTGCACCTAGGCTTGAGGCCGAGACCTTTCACCAAGTCTTCTCGCAACGGTGGAGCACGTCCTGGTGATAAGTTCATTTTCGAGAAAAAATATGCAAGTACAGATTCTCTACTGCATGGCGTAATCTACACAGACCAGCCAGCTGTTACTGTAACTGTGGAGCGATGTGACGAATATGTTCATTTCCTTCTTGAAAGAAGCGTCTTCGATGGAAAACTCGAATTATCAGTGCAAGATTGTGACAGTGACGAGTGTGCAGTTAATTTTGGCCATCCACAAACAAACTTTCCCACAAGCATCGGAAATATGATAAAATATATTGTGGGTGAACGACATTGAAGCAAGTACGACAGGGAAAATTGCGAATTTTATCATGAAATTAAAAATGATAAACTTTTAAAAGTATTCTCTGAACGATGTGATCGCTCTTGGCACAGATAGAAGATTACGATTCCACCGGACCAATGTCCAGAGTTGCTCGTGTGTGCGTGTGCTTATGAGCTTTGCTCTATTTTTGAAAAAACCCAGTCGATGAAGACCTCCCATCCCCCTCGTAATTATTGTAGTTGAGGAAGCACACACGTTCTACAGAGTAAAAAAAAAGTTGATGACATGTGTTATTAAAAGTTTTGATGGAAAAAAATATGTTTTTATGCTGTGTAAAAATATTATTATTATGTACAAATAAATGTCGATGTGTTTAATTATCTCATAATTTTTTGTTGTTTACCAATCTTTTGCATTTGTTCAGTAAATATGTTTATCATGTAAAGCATTTTCTCACACATGGTTTGTAAATATTATATATATGCTAAATATCTTCTTCCATTTGATGTGTAAATACAATGTATTAATATATTAAATTTAATTTTCTTACAAGTTTTATTTTTAATTATGCTCTAAAATGGATAATTTTGTTACAAGCATTTGTGTAAGATTTTCATTCGTATTTAAATTATTTTAAAATGATATGAGTGCTTTGATTGCTGCTACATGCAAGTAATACAGAGGTGAGAGACAGGCAGTGGCTGGCGGCCTTCTTGTGCGACGTGTCAGAATGAAGGTCGTCACGCAATCACAACTCCTACTTTCAGAATATTCTCCTTACGCCTTCACGCTCTTGAGAAGTAATTAATGTAGATCAGTAGTATTATCACTGTGCCATGCACATCAAACATATTCAAAAGAGAGAAAAAGTATTGCATGTACTTGTCCTTCTCCAAGGGAAAAGCAAGTGCAATTGATATTTATACCAAAGAAAGGAAAAAAACTTACGTTTTTGACATAGAGAAAAAATAAATTACTGAACACACATACAGAGTTGGAAATTAAATAACATTTCGCTATATTTAACTCAGAACCACACATAAATATTACACCAAAATATTTGGTTAAAATGCTTGGTACGCAAGTATAGGAGCAAAAAATGTGTGTCTCTAAAATCATATTTTTTTTTCTAATGTAGCTGCAGACTCTAGGATGGTAGAACATTTAGCACAAATCCTTCTATTTAACATTTCACGTCCGTAAGAACACGCACGCAGTTACTAATTTCGAGGTGCAAATAGGCAACATCATTACGTAACGCATGTAAAATGCTTTCAAATTTATTTAAACATTAGTGAATCTCATCCCCGTCAGACCGATGGGAGTGTGGGTTAGCATCGAGAGGCAGCGGAAACCACATGTCTTCGCAACAAGGACATCTTTAAGCATTTGTATAAGCAATATCAGAGACCGGATATTGTACCGACTATACCGACACGGATAAATCCGTCACATCGTTGGAAGAAAGAGTCCTCGTTGTTTGCAGATGTATAACAGTCATTTTGGGCGATCCGTTTTCCAGCTGTGGTACTTTGCCAGCTTCCATCAGCAGGGATCCTTCAGTTATGTTGTCGCATGTAGCCAACTCACCCATCTGGAGGCAGTGAAAGGGCAGCGTCTCGGAGCCCTGAAATGGTGGTGTCTGAGTGCTGCGGAAGGGTGGCGTCTGGGTGCTCCGAAAGAATGCCATCTGGGTGCTCCGGAAGGGCGTCTCTATCGCGATGCCGAATGTTGCTGTAGGTGCAGTGCTGGATTCCACCATACTCTTCGATGGTGCAGCATTGCATCGCCCTGAGGCGATATATGCAGAGGCACCCATCTTTTCGAATAGTTAATTCACCTGCATTAAATAGGAGAGCCTCGTCACTCTTGTACCAGAAATCAATCGACGATGTTTCGAAAATGGCTGCTAATTTCCTTAAAGTAGCCACAGTGCAGAGTCTTCAATCCCAATACAAAAATGGCGCATCGATGCCTAAACTAAAACTTATAAGCGAGGGCCCATCACTTCCTATAATGCTCTGCATACCCCCTCCACAGACTTGCCTCCCCTTCATCATGTGTCTGTACACCTGCAAATAAAAAAATAACCTTTATATTCTATTTTATTGCTAGGTAGGCAGGACCGTTAAATAAGTTAATATTATTATTTTTTCTTTCAATGTATATATATATATTTACCATTAAATTATTAACATTTTATCAAGTAAATTCTGCCGATTGCCAATAACAACCATTTGGGAAGGGGGGCAAAGGCTAATAAATGGAGTGGGAGTTTTTCCTCGCCGTAAGAGCTACATTACAGATCGCAGGATCGGCTTGGAGAGGATACCAGAGGTACTGCACTGACCATCAGCTTTGATTTCGATCCGGGAGAACAGCTAATCATGCATGGGATCAGAAACACAACTAGCAGCCAGGAACTCGTATTGAACCCAGCATGGCAATATTTTGATTGGCTTGCGGNTCGTATTGAACCCAGCATGGCAATATTTTGATTGGCTTGCGGCGCACGTGTGACGGGGTACGTCAGAGTGAACGTGGAGAATTACTCCATGCAAGCTTTTCCTGTTTCCTTCGCTCGCTCTAAGTCCTTATACGTTCGTGGCAAGAAACCCCTTCCTCCTTCGGTACTACATGTACCCGCAAGCCAATCCTTAAACAATTTTTTTTAATTTTTTTTTTATTTTCTTTACACTTGATATATTTAGCAAAAAATTGAATGTTATATTAAAAAAAAAATGTTTAAAATAAACTTACACAGAAAATTAATTTTTTATATGGGTATGTTTTATTTACACAAATTAAAAAAACCATAAATGCATGTAAAATTCGAGAGTCTTTTAAAAATTTATGTGCAAGCAAAAATATGTTCGTAAAAATTATTAGCAACCTTTGATGTTCGATCTGACAAAGTAGAATGGGGATGTTCAAAGTGCCTTATTCCAAGTTNTAAAAATTATTAGCAACCTTTGATGTTCGATCTGACAAAGTAGAATGGGGATGTTCAAAGTGCCTTATTCCAAGTTAAATTCGGTCGTGGACAGCATCAGGTAATGTCAAACATGGACGTTTGCATGGGCATGCTTCACAGTTTAATGCAGTTTCCCCAGAATTTTACGCATAGTGGTTGACGTGGTCGAGGTGACCCAGGGATGGTTGAGTATAGAATTGCCCGGCACCATAACTCAGTGGAGAGTTAGTAATGTGCGTCGTTCGGTCGATGGCCCAGGGGGCCCTGGATGGTTTCCTCAGTTTGAAGATGAAGTTGTCACACGCTTAATATTACACTACTTTCACTTAGAAAATTGTGGGTGGTACTACAAGAGGTGTAGCACTCTTTGTGTCCCGGAGGACAACGAATAAACACCCACAGAATTTTGTAAAGCTCTTTAATCACATAATTGATTATGTGTTCAAGAATTGGACATGCGAATATTAAAAGAAATCGGAACAGCACTTACGGCCTGCCGGTGGCCTTTGCATGAAAATAATCGAATTCACCGTGGTGTTATAGAGATACATGGTAGCGTTAAACTCTCTGGTGAGAGTGCAGGTGGTACTCCCCTTGGTACAGAAAAAAAATCAAAGGTATGGGTATTAACATTACTGTTGTAATGAAGCAAGATCAGCCTAAATGACGGTACCGAGGGTGCTCATATAGACGACGAACACACTGTAGGTCTGCCTCATGTGTTGAGGTGACTGAACGAATGGTGTCGGCTTCCATCACAAGTGGCATGAACCGACATCAAACATCGAGTAGTAAAGCATGACATAAGCACTATGTAACATTATTGCAATGGTGAAAAATTATATAAATTAAATGAAACACATTGGTGACACCCTCATTGATTAACAAATTTCTGTAAAGGTTCATGTTGTGAAGTTGAAGGGGAGTTTCACTGCACTAAATAAAATTTTACTAAGATAGAGGCCTCTATATGCAGTCTCCCTTTATGAAAACCCGATAATTCTCTTATAAATAGACATTGAATACACTTTTATGATTTCTTGTGAAAAGTCTTTGAATTTAATTTCCTGTGTCGTGTTTGTATTTCAATGGCTGCAGTGTTGCCAGGTGACTGTCTCCTGAAGGGATGACCGAGTCCACCAGGGTAAAGGGGTTGTGGGTTGTCATGCTCGATGGCTCTTAATACAGTAAAACCCTCCCCTGACTGTAGCTTTAAATGAGATAAAGTTGTGTGATATGTATAGCAAAATGCTGCACACTATTGGTCACACTTTGGTGCACTTAGTACCTCAGCTTCGGCCTACAGGCCAGTTGATGCCACTTGATGGTGTGTTACTTCAAATGTCGTAGTGCGAACTTCTACAATGTAATGACCAATGGCCTGTGTACCCAGTGGGTGTGGCTTTGATGTAAACACAGTTCTGGATCGCCTTCTAATTTATTACAATAGTTACCCTTTGTAATAAACAATGTAGGATGACCTCCTGAGTCACCTAAGAACCTGTTGGCAAGAAGGTGCAAGTTTCGTTCTTGTCAACCTGCACTATGCACTCTTGACCTGAAGTTGATGGTGCGCTTGGTGCAGCTGGTGCAGTTGACATGACAGCGGCGGCCAGAGTGGGCACAAGGAACTTTTGGAAGTGTGGTTCACATCATGGTCAACACGGTGGCTGCGGTAGTATGACCTTCGATGTTTAGTTGGGGCAGTTTTAGTCAAAGCCTCGCTGGTATTATTTTGCCGATGTACATAGACGTGGGTGGAGCAGTCAAGGGCGTGAACTTCGGTGGTCGTAGGAGGAGGGTCGACCTTGGCTCGACTCAAATTTGCTGCCAATTCCAGAACCTCGTCCATGGTTGCTGGAAGAGTCGCATCTCGTTTCATGTGAAGAACCACACAATTCCTAGGAGTATAGCAAATTATTNGTCCATGGTTGCTGGAAGAGTCGCATCTCGTTTCATGTGAAGAACCACACAATTCCTAGGAGTATAGCAAATTATTAACTGTTGAGTAGGCCCACAATCACCCGGACTGACTGAAAATAACAAGTGGTCCCATCCATCACATTTTTCTTCGTAGGTATGTATTGATCAAAACTCCCAGAAAGAATAGGTGATTTTATAGTCGTCCAGATCTGACAAACCATACAGGTTTTCCGGATGAATTGGCATCATCTTACTCCCACTGTGACTCATGCTCGACAGGGCGACTAATTTATTTTTCGGTGCGATTTATTTACTTAATTTTTTTCTTATTGTGGAGTGACATAATCTATACATGTTGCTGTAATGTGATCAGGTATCTTCGTATTTGACTCAGCCAAGATCATGCATGGAATTTGCAGCATGTGCTTGCAGCAACTATTGAAGTTAATTTTGCATCTACACTAGTACATATCTGTATTTCTTCCAATTTTGTATCATGCGAAATCATGTCTGTAAGCTTTTCTCGAATGCTGGGTGGCAAAAAAAAAAATGTTTATGCTACGAGATATAAACTGAGGCGACAAAAGTCATGGGATACCTCCTAATATCGTGTCGGACCTCCTTTTGCCCGGCGAAGTGCAACAACTCGATGTGGCATGGACTCAACAAGTCGTTGGAAGTCCCTGGCAGAAACGTCGAGCCATGCTGCCTCTATAGACGTCCATAATGGCGAAAGTGTTGCCGGTGAAGGATTCTGTGCACGAACTGACCTTTCGACGATGCACCATAAATGCTCGATGGGATTCATGTCGGGCAATCTTGGTGGCCAAATCATTTGCTGGAATTGCCCAGAATGTTCTTCAAACCAATCGCGAAGAGTTGTGGCCCAGTGACATGGCACATTGTCATCCATAAAAATTCAATCGTTATTTGTGTACATGAAGACCATGAATGACTGCAAGTGGTCTCCAAGTAGCTGAACATAACCCCTTTCCAGTCAGTGATCGGTTCAGTTGGACCAGAGGACCCAGTCCATTCCATCTAAAAACAGCCCACACCATTATTGAGCCACCACCAGCTTGCACAGTTCCTTGTTGACAACTTGGCACTCGAGTCGGTCTTCTGTTGGCATAGCCCAGTAAAGCCAAATTTAGCCGCACTGTCCTAACGGACACATCCGTCATACGTCCTACATTGATTCCTGCGGTTATTTCATGCAGTGTTGCTTGTCTGTTAACACTGACAATTCTGCGCACGTGTCGTTGGTCTCGGTCATTAAGTGCAGGTGGTCGGCCACTGTGTTGTCCATGGTGGGATGTTATGCCTGAAATTAGATATTATCGGCACACTCTTTACACTGTGGATCTCGGAATGTTGAATTCCCTAACCATTTCTGAAATGGAATGTCCCATGCGTCGAGCTCCAACTACCATTCCGCATTCAAAGTCTGTTAATTCCCGTCGTGCGGCCATAATCATGTGTGAAAACTTTTCACATGAATAACTTGAATACAAATGAAAGTCCAACCAATGCACTGCCCATTTATACATTTCGTACGTGATACTACTGCCATCTGTATATTTGCATATTGCTATCCCATGGCTTTTTTCACCTCAGTGTATAATATTTTTATATCTGCATGAAATGAGCATGTCACTCGTAAAGCAACTGGGTGTTTTTCGAAGCGCTCACCAATCACCATAGAACTCCGATCCGTTTCTTTCCTCATTTTACAAAGGGAAGGATACGAGTGATCATCATGTACATCGATTACTTCCAATTTGTTTATGCAAAAATTACTCAGCCATTTTTTCTGCTCGAGTTCTGCCACATGAATCGGTTCTCGCAGGTACTGCATCAGCAAGTCGCTCAGCACATTTCCCACCTGATGATATGGAATCTTGCTTTCGTCCCAGCACAGTCCGTGGTAGTACTTGGTCAACTAGGTGTTTGTTTTCTTGCTCTTTTCGTCCAATATTTTCCACGAATACGGAGGCTGGAATTTGTGGGTTCGAGTCATGTTTTGAAAATCCGTGACTGCGATTTTCTTGAACACGAATTCGTCTCGGCTCCATAAACCTTGTTATTTATAGAACATTTTTACAGCTGAAATGTGAGTCCCTACTCCATGCATATTTACGTACTTAATTAACTGATGATTTTTACTACGCCGGAAAAACAATCGTACTGAACGATCCTGTCGTGGAGTATCAACTAGTAGGCTGCAGTATTCGAGGGCATGTTTTCCTTGGTGATTATTTCGATCTGGCAGTCGCCCATATTATTTTGTATGCTCTCATTCTGCTTCGATGTATCGAATACCACAAAGGTGCCATGTCTCGGAAATTTTCGGGGCTCAGGATGGCATGCGCCTCACATCTGTAATATGACGTTAGAAATTGTGAATACATATTATATGGCACAATAAAACTTTCTTGGTCGAACGCAGTGTTCAGGTCGATATACAGGTAGCTTTCGCTATTCAAAAATATCTTTATGTTTTTGATTTTGCAGTGATCGAACATAGACTTGTCGGCTCTGATACTATGCTGTTTGTTCGTCTGAAGTGCCAGTATGATATAGCTCTGTATTCCTGTGCTGGAAGACTTTTTACGATCAAGTGATTTCGCGTGGTAGCGGACAGGGCTGGGCAGGTGACCAGGCTCCAACTTCTGAATGCTATTTCGATCACTTTTTCTTTCTTGGCATAATTCAACATCTTGGCACGTTCGCGGGTGCGCGGGGATTCACGTGAGGGATAAACCATTCTATGGTGTTCAAAGTAAGGACGGGCAGTGTGGTTTCTCCGACTCCCAACACAGCATCCAAATGCAATGTGGCCAGCATGATAACCAGCTCCTTCCTCGTTTCTTTTAAAATTTTCTTATAATCTTCGGTGAATCCAGTAGCAAGGAGTGTGGAACAAATACTTCAAATATGCCTTTGGCATAAATGGGAACACTATAGTCACCGTCGATTCCCCAGCCTGCCATCTTGGTTGCAGAGAGAGTGTTAGGTGTAAGTGATGGGTAATTTTTTATCGACAAGGTTATGCCCACATCTCGCGGCTGGTGGACCACGACGCCATTTATCTCGTATATTATGCATTAGAAAAGGTGTAAAATTCCATTTCGAACCAACTTGGTGGTGGTCGGGTGGGTCCCATCTGCCATCGTTAGCCTACCTCTTATGCGCAAAAGGCTAGGTGTAAATATCTTGACGCTGTTTGGTATTCGAATCTCCCTTCCGCTAGCGAAAGGCCCGATAAGATAAGGCTCATAACAGTGCATTTCGATTTTATCAAATTTATCGTCGAATACTAGGCGTTAATCCACGTCGATGATTTCTTCCATCATGGTGATTTACTTTTAACCCGAGGACGTGGAGACACTCTGCGTTTTCAGGTGTTAGAGCAACGAGTCCTCGTGGCTTAATGATCTCGGGTTCGATGTACCCCACACATTTATACATTTTTGTTTTCCTAGCGAAATGTAGTCCCATCGTTTCAGGTGCAGACACAAAGTGATTTCTTCACTTTGGAAATTAATAAGTTAGTCGTTTTGGTCCACTATCAAAATCGCTACCTTGTGGATGCTCTTTGTGATGATCGGAACGTAAATAAGCATTTTTGGACATTCTACGATTTTATATCCAGGACCTACAGCGGGGGTGAACTCGTAAATAGTGCTGCTCGGTTTCCCATTCACGTACTGCATTTTGCCAAATTACAGTTTATTCGTATAACAACCGGAAAGTTGTTGACCGTAGGCGATGATACATGTTTTTTTCCTAATTCGTACATGCTGTACACAGTTCCAAATCCACGCTTGTCAGTGGGCGTCTAGACAGATTCACTTTGATTTCCATCTTAGATTTCTTCCTCCCTCCTTCCTCTTTCCACTCGCCGATCTAATTCAATTGATTCTCCTCTTCACCGATACGAGTGAACAATGTAGAGCCCTTGGCCGTTTTTTTTCTCATGGTGATAGCTTCCAATTTTCTGTTATGGTGGTGGGTTTCCTATATCTGTTTTCGATGGTTCGAAACCCACTTCGTGGTGCTTACAACATTCTTGCTACCCCAGCGATACCATCCAGAGCACCGTTTGCTGGTATCAGTGCAGGCAGGAACCCTCCTACCTTGTCTTTCCCTTTCGTCTTGATTCTTCGAGGGCTCTGCGATTGTCTTTTGCTTGCACAAAGACCCATGCATAGTTTAACCTTCACTTTCATGATGTTGGATACGCTCCAGGTTGCTACTTTTTCTCCGAGCTCGGCAGCTGCCAATTTTCTTATTTCGTCGGTCTTCTGTGCCATTATCTTGCAGATCCTTGTACTGGGAATAGTTGATGTCATGCTTGTTGCAAGCTTCATCCAGGACATTTTTGCCCATCTCGTTGCGTGACAGCCTTCCAGCTAGCCTTGTATCCGGCCCACAGAACCTGTATCGTAGAGTGCAGAGTTCAAACAGGAGATTATTTATGAGCGAATCGACATTCCCATGGCCGGATTTCACCGTCTTTACATTACGGTGCATTGAATTAAACTGGGATAGTAAACTATAAATATTCTTCTTTTATACAGTTTTATTTCAGTATAATGGAGATAATCGAGTAGGACATTAGTCTCACCATGCATATCATCGGGGAAGATGCCGAAACCAAGCACGAATCACATCATGGAGCCCTGTTGGCTAATAAGTGTGCGATGACTGATTTTTGGACCGTCCGGGTGCTGGAAAACATGCGTCCTACTGAGCCTGCTGGAAGAACCGAACGGCCTTCGGTTCGAGAAATTGTACGTTTATTCAAAATCGCTCCAGCAACCGAAGTACCAGCGATTGGCACGATTACTGCAAGCCATGGACGATGTGGGTTTTCCCCTGCAGCGAAAACGAGAGGGTGGTGCCTGGAACGAAGCTGTTCCTCAAAACTCTATATTTGTCTTCGATGACATTGCCTGCGAAAAACAAACTTGTACTTAAGAATAATTTAGCATGGGACAGCACGCGAAAATTGACTGCGTGTACCTCAGTCAAACTTTCCCCTGTGTACTCAAATAACAGTTTAGCGACAATGTGAATTTCCTCGTTTTGTTCCGAATGGATGACACTAATTTAAGCCATGTTTACGGCGACCACGTAAATACAGGCTTGACATATGCAGAATTCAAATAAATGTGTTTTATGTGCTGGAAATGAAATTTCGGTATATTGGTAATCGTAAGGACTGCTCGCTACATAAAGGCAGGTACATGCATGGGTTTGATCAGGAACGCAACCATAAGTCATAGAAGCATTTCCATATTTGGTGGTATCGAGCGTCACGATGACCTTGAACGTGGGCAAAATCTCTTCGCCACTGCACGCAGAGAAAACTTGTCCCTTATCGGTAGAAAATTGGAAAGTGGGACTAATGAAGTGGTTGAAGATTCGGTGGTGGTCGATAAACACATAGCGTCCGTGGTGGCGCGGATAATCGACCTCATTAATGTATCGAACGCGCAGAGACAAGAAGAATTGAAGGACCTACAAAATGTATTATTGTCCAAGCTGGCTGCAAAAATTGATGTTGCGAGGCATATCAAGAAGATATTGGATACATGTCGGATAGCTCGTAAATATTAAAAAAGCAATTTCTGAATATTTCGGGAATGATTTCCTTCAAAAAGACGCGGTCGATATACATATATACATGTACGAAATGCCTTTTCCTCTCAGTGAATGATGAACAACCGAACAAAATTGGTGAGCGAGCTTCAACGAACGATCGAGGTGGTACAGACCAAATACTTACCCGTGAAAAGTAACAGAATGGCCATCGAGAATCTCAAAACCTATTACCCTCCGGCTAGATGGAATTAGAAAAAAAAACGTGTGATGGGGACGATCCCCACTTTGAAATCAAATGTGAAATCAAGGTGGAAGAACCGACCCTTACGCGTAAACCGAAAAGAAACCCGGAATTGCCCGAATCGGAAGGTGGCATCACTAGCGACGAAGACGATTTGCCCCTGACCGATTGGCTGCATGCGCGAGAACGAAAACGAGAGCACGGGCCTGATGGTATCTCATTATATAACTTCCTACTCTTACCGTACTGCCGAAAAGACGTACGATTTGGAGAAAAGTGGTGGGAAATGGTACCTTGGAAATAAGGAAGTTTTATTTTTTCCCAAGGATGTACTGCAGATCGGCAAGCGCAAGGCAAAAATCACGCTGGGATTGAGCGAACTTTAGTTTCGTACATGCTGGTCGCTACACTGAATCGGATTTGTGCAAGTACCGCCTTTTGTTAAAGCGAAATCGCACTTATTACGCCGAGAATAACACTGCATCACATCGATTTAAAGACATGGTGCACTAAAAATTCTCCACTATATCCAGACTGTTTCCTACAGAATGTGAAATTGGTGGTTCGGGTTTGACTCATAAATAGGAGAGCGGTGATAAAATCGACTATCAGTATTAGGATGATCCTAACGAGTTAGTAGATAGGCTGAGACTTCTGATTTCTTCACAGGCATCAGGAAACCGCTCCCACACTAACGAAATAATTTCCATTATCGAAGAACTCGCGGAGGCAGTCCGAATTTCGAAATGAGCAGTTGCTGACGAGTTGCACAAATACGCTAGGATAAATTACCCACGCAGAAAATATATCATGAAAGGGCTGGACGATACTTTCCAATCTGATCTGATCAAAATGAAAGACTTTGCTCGTGTGAATAAAGGTCACCGCTACATTTTGACTATAACAGATATTTAACTGTCCATCCTTCTTGGGTACAAGGACGATGCGGGAATTATATGGCGAATTGCTGAGTTCGACCATCCATTATTCCTTAAGGGCATTGGCATCTTCCATTATTATTATTCTTGTTTCTGTAGACATGCCGTATGGGCGACAGTATACAGGCTGGTCGTCGGTCAACCATATCATGTTGAATGCTGCATGTATGAAGTAGAATTCCGCCATGGCCGAACATGGGGGCATGTTTATTTAATATTTCCTGCAGTTGCAGGAATTCAGTTCACTGTTACTCTCACTTTGCTCCCAATATAAA